>JASAMX010006783.1:0-11970 GCA_030248175.1 Microlaimidae sp. YZB2_3
ATATTTCCGCGCTGCCTTAAAATGGGCTTAGAAACGCGTAAAAAACGTAAAACAAGCTTATAAATGCTTTAAAACTGTGTAAAATTGAAATAAGACCTTATTGCAACTTTCCGGAGTATTGTTTAATTCTTTTATTAATAATATGTTTATATATTCTTATAATTAGATTAGAAATCATAGTTTTTTTTTAATAATTACGTAATAATAGAATAATAATATTATTGTCTTGATTATAAAGTCAAATATCACAAACTTTTTAATCCATAATCTTATATTTAATTAAAGATTATATACATACATGGGCGTAGCCAGGGGGGGGGGGTCTAGACACCTCTTTTAGGTCGGCAAAGGGAAAAATTTGGGGTTAGACAGACCCCCCCCCCTTTTGCAGTGGCGTGCCCGGGGGTGGGGCGGTCTGGGGACCCTACTAACCCTGAAGGGGGGTCTGGGGGGCGGTAGCCCCCAGAGCTGAAGAGGGGGGGTCTGGGGGGCGCGCGCCCCCACCGGGGGAAAGGGGCGGAGCCCCCTTATAGGGGAGTCCGGTGGGCAGAATGCCCCCCCGGGAGAGAAAATTTTTAATTTAAGGCGCTAAAATACACTTGAAATTTTAATTCCAGATGATACTTATTACAAAATTTAAGGTTTCTTATACCTACACATTTAAAACATGTGTTTAAAACGTTAATTAAAGGATAATAGTGTTTATAGTAGTTTTATTAAACTGTATACCTTAACTACTGAACGGGATATTCGATTTTTAATCGAAAAACTAAGATAAATTGTCAATTAACAATTAACTCTCCGCAATTAAAAATTAACAATTAAAATTTTTTTTAGTCGTTTTATAACACTTAAAAATTTTTCTCCGGGAGGCGAATTTGGGGGGGGTGTCCCCGGGTACCCCAAATTTAGGGGGGGGTGACAGCAATACCCGAAACTTTGGGGGGGGGGGGGTATCCCCCCCCCCCCCCCCCCAACCCCTTCCCCCTGCCCACCTATGCTCCCGTCCCTCAGACCCCCCTTCAAGGTTAGTATTTCCCCCCCCTCTGACCGCCCCCGAACTGAAATCCTGGGCACGCCACTGCAAGTGTGTACCTTGTTTATTAATAACGATATTAAAACTATTTCGTTATTTAATAAATAAAATTTTTGTCATAATTTTTTACTGAGAAATAAACTCACTCACTAAAATTTTAAACATGTTTTTTATTCCTTTTTTATTCATTTATGGTGTTATTTGTTTTTTTTTAAATTTACAAAAATTACAGAGTAGACCGCAATAAGTATCAGATACATCTCCCACTGCCTCCAAAAATTGACCCCAGCGTAACGATGATGCAAGTTGAAGAAAAACCGGACGTCACCTATGGAGATGTAGGAGGCTGTAAAGAGCAAATTGAGAAATTGCGAGAAGTTGTCGAAACCCCTCTATTACACGTAATTATAGTCATAGGTGTTTTTGGTCGGGTCCACTTGGGGGGGGGGTCCACCCCCGGGTGGAAGGCCAAAATTTTTTAGGGGGGGTCCGGACCCCACTGGCTTTTTAGGGGGGGTCGACCCCGGGTGCGAGATTTCAAATTTAGGGGGGGGTCAGGGGGGGTCTAATTTTTTAGCAAAATTTTTTTAACTCAATAATTTAAGTGTTTTTAGGTCTAATATTGAATTTTATGTATTAAAACAGCCTATTTAGGCCCAAAAAGTGTATTTAAACACTGTTTTTAACTAAAAACCCGTGTTTTTGACAGTAAATAAAAAATATCTTCCAAGTTGAACGGGAGGGGGGAGGGGGGTCAGCCTCGCTAGGGGGGCGGTCAGGCCGGACCGCTCTTGAGCTTTGGGGGGGAGGGGGGGCCCTGAATTTTTTCTATGAGGGGGTCCAAAATTTTGGCTCTAGGGGGGGGGTGCACCTCTCTGTCTCCCCCCCCCAAAAATACACCAATGATTATAGTTCATTTATTCAGTAAAATTAAATAATAATAGTGCAGTCAAGTATGATATATTATATTATTATTTTGTAGATTTTGTAAATTAATTAACAATAATGTAATTATTTATAACAAACCCAATAACGTCAATAACTATAACACCATTTGGTTTTTCTTATATACTCTTATTTTTCAGTTGTTCCTAATTGGAAATTGTAATTATAGCCCGAGCGATTTGTAAATTTGGGTATCGATCCGCCGAAAGGAGTCCTACTGTACGGCCCACCCGGCACAGGAAAGACGTTGTGTGCCCGAGCTGTGGCCAATCGAACGGATGCTTGTTTCATCCGGGTTATAGGGTCTGAACTCGTGCAAAAATACGTCGGAGAAGTAAGCATTGTCTGTAATTTTTTTATGAATTTTTGAGTTACAAGCGGCAGTAATATTGGAAATTTGTTTTGTCAAAAGCATTAAAACCTTTCCGCAGTGTTTACAAGCCCATTGAATACTAAATCTGCAGCACTGCTGGTAGTGGATATAGATGTAGATTGGGAGCGTGTATTTTGTAGAACATAATATGTGTAAAAATCAATTGGTAAAAATGCACATACGATACATACACACCCGAACACGCAAACTCCACACGCTCACCATCATTAACGCACTTGCTCACGCAAATTGGAAACACTTTACTCCCGTCTCATTTTGCTCCCAACACATTTAGTTATCAGCACACGTAGTTCCCGGCAAATTTTTGCGAACATTATGCTTTTTTAAGTGCTAACCGTTCCAATATGTTGCCTGAAAATAGCCTTGCCCTTGTGTGGATTTTTTTGGTGGGAGTATACCCGACCTCCGATATTGAGGAGGAAGGAGTGTCAAAAAATTTTGGGGTATGTATACCCACCCCAAATACATTTTTAGCGTTTTTAGTACTTGGACCCCAAAAATTTAAGGGGGTGTCCAGATTACTACCCCTAAATTTTAGGGGGTGGGGGATTGTCCGCACCGGCAGTTTTAAAATTTTTAGGGCAATATAAACCCCCAACCCCCCTCCCCTCCCCCACTGCTGTCCTGTGGTAAAGACCCTAGATGGGTAGCCTTAGCCAATTTTTTTTGTGGGGGGGATACCCGACCCCCCAAATTTGGGGAAGGAGGTGTTTTTTGGGGTGTACCCCAAATACCCCAGTTTTAGCGTTTTTAGTACTGGGACGCCCAAATTTTAGGGTGGGGTGCTGTCGGCATTAATCAGGATTTTTGGGGGTATAACCTCCTCTGCTCGCCCACCTATGGTGGACACCACACCAAACTATAACTTTACTAATGTTAACTTTTTATAGACAGAATAAATCATTAAAAAGCCCCAACCAATTTACTGCTAATCATAACAGAAAATACATTAAATTAATGTTTTTATTACATTTTTATATTTTAATGCTTAGGGTGCAAGAATGGTGCGGGAATTATTTGAAATGGCACGTACGAAAAAAGCATGTTTAATCTTTTTTGACGAAATCGATGCTATAGGAGGTAAATAGATAGTTTTGCATTTTGTTTTTATATGATTTAATATTATTTAGATTTTGACAATTTGTAATCATAAAAAGTTTTCTACTGATAAATGGCGTAAAACTTTTTATGAGAGTTAAAATGGGAGTTAGTTAGGTTTGTGTTAATTATTTTTAAAAGTTAATTATAGTAATATTTATGCATAAAAAGTTTTATTTCGCTAAAAACAGTGCTGTTTTAAAAGCGGTACGAGGCTATGTACCGATTAGTATAACTTTTGTAACTAATGGTTGAGTGCCCAAGATTTATTTACAATATTATTTTTGGTAAAATTAAATATAACACAAAAATAATTTTAAAAAACTGATATCTAATAACGTTAAATTGGGTGCGGTTCGACAAGGGATTCAAAGTTTAATTTGCGTTATTATTTTTGGTAAAATTTATAATATAACACTAATTTAATTACAAAAAATAATTTCAAATAATATTGAAGGGGCGAGGTTCGACGACGGAGCCGGCGGAGACAACGAAGTCCAACGGACCATGTTGGAGTTGATCAACCAGTTGGACGGCTTCGACCCCCGCGGGAATATCAAAGTCCTTATGGCCACCAACCGACCCGACACCCTCGATCCCGCCCTCATCAGGCCTGGGCGTCTGGACAGGAAAATAGAATTCGCTCTGCCCGACTTGGAGGTAATTGGCTTAAACTTATAAATTTGTACCTAATACCTAACCAATTGTAGTGGTTGGACTCATAGGTCACCGACCTTCGACGTCTCAGGGGGGGGTCCACACCCCGGGGTGTGGAGGTTTTTGACCTCCAGGGGGGGGGGTCACACCCCGGGGTGTTTTTTTTGAAAAAAAGCAGGGGGAGTGGTCACACCCCGGGTACCATTTTTTTGACCAAAATTGACAATTTTTTGACGAAATTTGACCATTTTTTAAGCATTTTTTGGGATTGTCTAGTGAGGGGGGGTGGTCAAAAATGGGCCTTAGGGGGGGGGGGCAGGGGTTCAAGGGGTCGATGGGGGGGAGGGGTCACAAATGGGCCTTAGGGGGGGGGATAGGTCTCAGAGGCCGTAGGGGGGGGGGGTGGCCCCCCCCAACACCCCCCCCCCCTTCGGTGACCTATGGTTGGACTGTAATTAGTTGGATAACCAGTCGGTTTTAGCTAATGTATGGTGGTTGAAAACTTTTCGTACCAATTTTTTTAAAGTTTTAAAAAAATCATTAACCCGAATTATTTTATGAAAAATAATTTTTGAGTTAAAAAAACACAAATTAATTTCTGAAAAGCGCAGTAATAGTAATACAAATTTATAATTTTGTAGTTGTTTTTTAAACTTTAGGCTTAAGCGATTTTTCGGTCCGCACTGAAGTAGTGTTTAATTTAATTTTTAAAATTCGGGGATTACTTCAATACTCATTTTATTTAACTATAAAACCGAAAATTCGCTTGATTTTCACCTTTTATTCCTAACAATTACCTAAACCTTTTTCTGGTTAAATTTTTTCTTTGGTTAATTTTTTTTATGAAACTGTTAGGTTTAGTATGACGTTTGCTGATTTGATTTAATAACAATTATATTTTAGGGCAGAACCCATATTTTTAAAATTCATGCAAAGCAAATGAACGTTGAAAGAGATATTCGATACGAATTGCTAGCTCGATTGTGTCCTAACAGTACAGGTAAATTTACTTTATTTATTATGCTTAATATATATATTCTAAAAAAGGAAAATAATAAGGTAGAGTGTAGTGATTGATTACGGTACTTTAAAAAAGCACAAAATCAATATTCATTTAAGGTTGAAACTGCAGGAATGTTTGTTTATGCATAGCATACAGGGACGTAACCAAAGGGGGGGGGGGGGGCGGCCGCCCCCCCCCCCTCCCCAAAACGGTCGGACAGGAGGAAAAATAAGGATAGTGGTTGGGCGGGGGGGCGGCCGCCCCCCCCGAAACGGTCGCCAGATAGTAAAATTTAGGGGTTTTCAGAGGCTAAAAATTCAAAATTTTCTAGCGCCTCGCTAATCGCTCGGCGCCAAATTTTAAAATAATTTTAGTACCCCAATGGACCCCCAAAAACCAAAAATTTGTTCCGCTTCGCTTCGCTCAGCGGTCACTTTCTATAGTATACATACATATATATCTCGTTATTTATGTTGCCTGACGCTAATGTTATTTCAAAGTTAATACAATAATTTTTATAAGTAATAAGTACTACACAGAAAGCAAAACAAACAATCATATTGGTTGATTTATGTACCTCTCCCCTCCTAAATTTTCCTGCCGCTTATAGCATTGGCTCGGATTTTTTTCATATAGGTAGGTACCCTAGAAAACATGGAGCCAAGATCCTGCTTATGTGCTTTGGTTTACAATGTGGGTTTTGCCAAGGGGTCTGAAACTAACGGCTCTAAATTCCTTTTTTGTAAAACCAGGCTCTGCCAATATGTGCTTATGTAATTTTTAACTAAGAAAACATGTTTTTACCGCTAAAAACATTAGATAATAGGTTACTAGGCCAAAAACAGTGTATTATACAGCTTTATCTACGTTTATCCCTGCTTTTTTAACGTTTTCAAAAATTAAGGGGGGGCTCCGCCCCCGCCCCCCAAATTTCGGGGGGGGGGGCCCAACCCGAAATTTTTTTTGTACTACAATCCGCCCCCTCCCCCCCAAAATGAAACTCTGGCTACGTTCCTGTATATTATATATATATATATATATATATATATATATATTATATCTGTATGTATGTATGTATATATAGACGCTTAAAATCAGTTGGCTTGCTTCTACTAAAATCAAATTTGGAAATGCCCCCTTCCCCCGCTTTATTGGAGAATTTGCCCCCCCCCCGTTTTTTTGCCCTCCCCAAATATGAAAAAGTACCCTAAAATTATAACGCCATTTTTGACCTATGATGACGCCATCATTTCGAATTTTTTGCAGTTTTTAGTCTATTTTAATATATTTTAAAGCATTTTAGACCTATTTTAACCTTATTTTCGCTTTTTTTGTCTTTTTTTTCCCTTCTTTTTCTCTCCTTTTTTTCTTTCTCCCCTGCTTGCCCCCCCCCCCACCGTTTCAAAAAAGTTTCTCCCTCGTGCCCCGCCACGTTTTGGAATTGCCCCTCCCCAATAAAACCCGGGGGCAGTGCTCAGGTCTTCATGGTACAAAATATAACGCTAAAATTTTTTTAGCTGCATTTTAACGTATTTTGAGATAAAAGTATGTTTACAAAATATTGCATAAATATAGCAATACTGTTTACTTTGGGGCACGAAATAGGACGGAGCTTCGGAAAAAAGCACTACTGTATCCTGTAGGCTTATGATATTTTATAATAGCTTTTAAATATTTTTAGGCGCAGAAATTAGAAGTGTATGCACAGAAGCAGGTATGTATGCTATTCGCGCCAGAAGAAAAATTGCGACGGAAAAAGATTTTCTCGAAGCGGTCCAGAAGGTTATTAAAGGTTACGCCAAATTCAGCGCCACTCCGCGTTACTTAACTCACAATTAACTGTTTAATACTATAATAAATCAATATTATTTATGTTCTTACAACTTTGATATCGTTAGAAGTAGCTTTACAGAGACAGGTATTGACGTTGAACACCGAAATTCAAAAACTTATTGAATTATTTAAAATGTTTAAAAAAATTAAGTGAATTAAAACATTTAAATTTAAAACAATATAAACTTAAACACCTTCTGTGAGCTACATCTGAAGCAAATTCTTTGTTTTCTGTGTAAATTATTCTTGTTTTAATATTCTTTCTGTTATCACTCATCCAGTGGTTAAGTTTGTTATTTTTTAATAAAGTTTTTGTATAATTATTTTGTTTTTGTCGTGATATTGTGTTTAAATCACATTCAAATGAATATTGAGCTGTATTTTTTAGTTTAAAACACAAAAAGTATAAAATTGTAAGCTATTAACGCTGCTATAAATAATTGGTTGCGGTAAGTTCATCCACCCTAAGGTGTTGTCAGACCTGTGCACTTCCCCCCCCCCCCGGGGTTTTATTGGTGGGAGAGGGGAGTGGGCACTTCCAAAATGGGGCCACTTTTTTTAAACGGGGGGGGGGGCAAGCACTAAAAACTGCAATAAATTGGCGATGATGAAGTCATAATAGGTCCAAAATGGCGTCATGATTTTTGGGTACGTTTTCATTTTTGGGCGGAGGCGGGAGGGAGGGGGGGCGGGGGAGGCACTACAACGGGGGAGAAAAATTCTCCAATAAAGCGGGGGGGGGCATTTCCAGACCGTGCACCGGTCTGTATTGTGGTACACAAAAAGTTTAAAAGCTAATACGTTTAATAGCAAATAGGATTTATTTCAATTAGCTCTTTTAAAAATTAAAACATTTTGGTTTTATTATTGAAGTAAATAAAAATTACCATTTAACACTTGAAACTATAATTAAGTAAGACTAAAAACTTTTAATAATTGACTTGAAATAAATTCTTTATGAAATGGTGCAAAATATTTGTATTCAAACATTTTCCCTGCAAAAAAAATAGTTCTGACTAAAAAACAATATTAGTTAAGCGGTTACTGTTTAAAAAAACGATTTTTAGTTCTAAAATTGTTTGAATTATGTTGTGATTTTGTAAAATTGCGAAAGGTTTTTAATTGTTATTACTGTTGCAGGCCTGTGCACGGTCTGGAAATGCCTCCTTCCGCTTTGGAGGATTTGCCGCCCCCCCCCGGCCAAAAATAAAAAAGTACCCAAAAATTTGGCTCCATTTTTGATGACTATAATGACTCCATCACTATAAAATAATGCAGTTTTTAGCCTGTTTCAATGCATTTTAAGCCATTTTAGACCTATTTTAACCTTATTTTCGCTTTTTTGCCCTTTTTTTCTCTTTTCCTTTCTTTTTTCTGTTTTTTTTTCTCTTTTTTTTTTCTTTCTCTCCTGCTTCCCTCTTGTTGTATTGCCCCCCGTTTCAAAAAAGTTGCCCCCCGTTTTGGTATTGCCCCCCTCCCAATAAAAGCCGGGGGGACAGTGCACAGGTCTGCTGTTGTAGCCGGTAACGTGATGGTGATAATAATTCTTGATGATCCATTTTTGTTAGCCGGAAATAGATTATAAAAACTGCTGAGTTTAAATTTTTGTATTAGTAATTTTTTTGGATTAAAACTTAAATTTCCATATAAAAAGACACTATTATCAATCTTTATGGTCACTTTCCGTCTTTACTCTTTAATTCTTCGTAATATTGATGCTTTGCAAAATAAATTACTTATATTTCCGTTGCTGTCATGCCAAATTATTTGTTTTCGCTCCGTTTGTAACCAAGAGGAAGCCTGTTAATTACGGTAGAATAATGCGTCAATTTTTTCCATCTTTTCTTTCCATTGCTAGCTTCTTTTTATATTGTTACAATTTGAAAATCAATTGGGTTAACGTAATTGTTTGTAGAACTAGTTTTTCTTGGATCAATTGAATCCGGCCATTCTCCGAGTGCCTTTCTCTTCTTCCCCAATCTATATTATGGCTAATTGAATTTGTAGCTGCTCTAAAAGTCGACCATATTAGAACTGGCTGTTCTCCTGTTTAAAATCTTGTAATGCCTAATATATAGCGGACAGTGCCTGATATGGAGAACGGCGTTTTAGAACAAAATTGGCCGCATAACGTCGGTATACTGGCTATAGAGCTATATTTTCCGCGTCTTTGTGTGTCCCAAACAGAACTAGAAAAATACGATGGGGTTTCGGAAGGAAAGTATACTGTGGGTTTGGGTCAGCTCACAATGGGTTATTGTTCCGACAGGTAAAATTAAATTTAGTGATTTAAAGAAAAATCTATGTGCAGCCGTCGTATGGACGCTTTTTTACCTAAAAAATTCATAGGGTTGTGGATTTGAAACGTGTATTTTAGAAGGGATACATCATGCAATTTAAGGGTTATATGGATTTGAACCGTGTATTTAAGAGGGGGGGGTGTATCATAAAAATCAATTGTATTGGAAATAATTTGTAGAAACCAATTGTTAAAACGGATATATTCAATTATTGCTGTAGTCATTTATTAGACGTTTTAAGTTTTTCAAGAAAAAAAGATTAAAACATGTTTTTTAACAACGTGCTTACTTCGTTTAAGACGCGTTTAGTTGACCTGTGCGCTGTTTCATAAATGTTAGGACATTTGATTCTTTGTAAATATTTACAAAAAATTCACAGAGGGGTCCACCCCCCCCCCACCTAGAGCCAAAATTTCGGACCCCTCTCCTGGAAAAAATCCACCCCCCCCCCCCCGAAAGCTCGAGAGCGGTCCGGCCTGACCCCTGGCGAGGCTGACCCCTCTCCCCCGACCAATTTACAAGTATAATTTTGTATTTACTGTCAAAAACACTGTTTTTTAGCTAAAAACAATGTTTAAATGCACTTTTTAGGCCTAAATAGGCTGTTTTAGTATAAAAGTCAATATTAGACCTAAAAACACTTAAATTATTGATTTAAAAAAACTTTGTTAAAATATCGGACCCTTCTTACCCCTTCCCTCTAAATTTGAAATCTTGCACCCGGGGTCGACCCCCCTAAAAAGCCAGGGGTTCCGGACCCCCCTGGACACCACCTAAAAAATTTTGGCCTTCCACTTCCACCCGGTGGTGAACCACCCCCCCCCTCCTAGCAGACGCGACCAAAAACATAATGTATATGAGAGTGGATTGAATTCCGGTTAAAGGCTGGTTCATGGTTCATACTTATGACAAAACGTCCTTTGGACAAAGTCCAAAGGACTAAAGTTCTTTGGACTCCCGTATTTTTTATAGGGAAGATATTCATTCCATATGTCTGACTGTTACGGAGAAGCTGGTAGAGAGGTACGAGGTGGATCTTCGGAAAATCGGCCGTCTGGAGGTTGGAACTGAAACCTTAATTGACAAGTCGAAAAGTGTGAAGACTGTGCTCATGCAATTGTTTGAGAAGAGTGGAAATTTCGATGTCGAGGGGGTCGACACGACAAACGCTTGTTTCGGCTAAAAATCTATATTTTTAAGATATTATTTATTGTATTTAGTCGATATAAATTAAATTTTTAGGTGGCGCGTTGTACAAAAATCATCCAGTCTGAAGGCGAGGACACTAGGTATATTATCAACGTAAAACAGTTTGCAAAGTTTGTAGTGGATTTAGCTGATACGGTGGCCCCAACGGATATTGAAGAAGGAATGCGAGTTGGGTAAACAAAATTTTGTGTTTACGTAATTAAAATAAAATCAACACCACAATGTTTTACTTAAAATAAGATACTTTTTAGAGTAATGTATATCAATTAAACATCACAAATGTGCAGTGGTGTGCACAGGGGGGAGTGGCGGGGGGAGGGGGCGGCCGCCACCCCCCCCCCCCGGAATCCGGCGAAGCCGGATTTTTTCGTAAGGGGGAGGGACCCTTACATTTTTTATATTTTGGGAAAGAAAAAAATTTTTCTTTAATATTAATACAGAAACTTTCCTAATGCCTTCCAAAAGCACATTAATAGTCAAAAAACCAAAATTTCCCCGCTACACGGGTAGTTTAAATTAACAGTTTATCTTAGTTGTTCGATTTCAAATCGATTGTCCTGTTCAGTAGTTAGTTAATGCATACATGTTTAATTAAACTATTATAAACACTATTATCCTTTTATTAACGTTTTAAAAACATGTTTTAATTGTATAGGTATAAAAAAAACTTTAAATTTTGTAATAAGTATCATCTGGAATTAAAATTTTAAGTGTATTTTAGCGCCTTAAATTAAAAATTTTCTCTCCCTGAAAGAAACCCCCTGACAAGAGGGTTTCGGTTTCGGGAGACAAGGAGGTTTCCGAAACCCCCTGCCCCTTGACCCCGTTGGGGGGTTCTCGCCCCCCAGACCCCCATATTTGGGGGGCTCCCGCCCATAGGTGTTTTTGGGGGGGACAGAGGGGTGCACCCCCCCCCCCCCTAGAGCCAAAATTTTGGACCCCCCCTAGAAAAAATTCAGCGGTCCCCCCCCCCCTCCCCCCAAAGCTCGAGAGCGGTCCGGCCTGACCCCCCCTAGCGTGGCTTACCTCCCTCACGACCAATTTGGAAGTATATTTTTTTATTTACTGTCAAAAACACGGGTTTTTAGTTAAAAACAGTGTTTAAATACACTTTTTAGGCCTAAATAGGCTGTTTTAATACATAAAATTCAATATTAGACCTAAAAACACTTAAATTATTGAGTTAAAAAAAATTTGCTAAAAAATTGGACCCCCCTGACCCCCCCCTAAATTTGAAATCTCGCACCCGGGGTGGACCCCGCGAAAAAGGCAGGGGAGTCCGGACCCCCCGGGACCCCCCCCCCCTAAAAAATTTTGGCCTTCCACCCGGGGGTGGACCCCCCCCCCCTAGCGGACCCGACCAAAAACACCTATGCTCCCGCCCATAGGTGGGCAGCCTCTCGGATTTTTTTTTGGGGGGGGGTATAGGGGGTGAGGTCAAATTTTAGGGGGGGGGGTGTCCGGCAAGACCCAAATTTTGAGGGGGGTGTACCCA
>JASAMX010006785.1:0-38856 GCA_030248175.1 Microlaimidae sp. YZB2_3
TTAGGGTTCAGCTTAGCCCCCATGGGCGGGCAGCCTTCCGAGGGTACACCCCGACACCCGAAAATTGGGGGGGGGGGGGGGGGGGTGTCCCAAATTTTTTTGGAGTATACCTACAAATACCCCATTTTTAGCGTTTTTAGTACTGGGACCCCCCCAAATTTTCAGAGGGGGGGGGGTGTCTGGGGTACCCCCATAGATAAACACGGTCAAAAAGCTAGGGGGGGGGTCCTAGGAGGGGGTCGAACTCCCCTAGCTTTCTAGGAGGGGTCGACCTGGGGTAAAAGATTTTGAAACCTAGAGGGGGGTCAGGCGGGGTCCAATTTCCGGAAAAAAAAAACTTTTAAACCATTAAAGGCTTAATCATAGTTTTTTTATAAGATAATACTACATTTTATTGAATAAAAGGCGATATTTTGGTATAAAAAAGGTGTAAAACATGAATTTGTTAAAAATTCACGTTTTTAAAGAAATTTTAGTATAAAAAAATACTTAAATTTTATGGAGAGGGGTGGGGGTTGGGTCGGATTTCAGAAAAAGTGTAGAGGGGGTCAAGGAAGGGTAAAAGATTTCAAAAATTTTGTGGAGGGGGGCTCTGAATTTTTTTCTAGGTGGGGGCCCAAAATTTCAAGGCCAGGAGGGGGGGGGGGTGGACCCCACGCTACCCCCCTTGTTCATCTATGGGAACCCCCAAATTTTTAAGGGGGGAGGGGGGGTGTTGGCTATAATCGAGGTTTTTTGTGGATTATAGGTAAAATAACCCCCTCTGCCCACCTATTTCCCCCAAAACAAAAAACAGGTTGTTTGGTTAAATTTATCAAAATATATTGGGAGCAATGGTACACAATTTCTTTGGATCAATGCACTGCCTCTGCCTAAAAGAAAATGCCTTTTTTGTGTATATACAATATGTAAGACAATATACCTGGCGAGAGTTATATAATCATTTCACCGGAACTCAAATTCAACAGCCACAAACGTTTTTAAAAATTCTACGCTTGCTGTCAACAAAACTAAGCTGTTTGTTATGCGAAGAATCTGGAAAAAAACACGTTTTTGAAAATTGCTAAAGATTCTAACTTTAAAAATGAGAGTTAAAACCTGTTATATTTTTAAGGTACTACACACAATTAGACCTGTGCACTGCCCCCTCTCTGGAGGTTACGGAGGAGGGGGGGCATTTATGGCGAAGTGGGGGGAGGAGGGCACGAAGGGCAATTTTTCTAAACTTGTGGATGTGCAAAAAAGGCGAAAAAAAAAAGAAGAGAAAAAAGCAAAAAAAAACCCTAATTTATATAAAAATAAATGTCTAAAATAGATTAAATTTCAGTAAAAAAGTCTAAAAACTGCGAACTGCAAAAGTAGATTGAAAATGGCGCATATATGTTTTTTTAGCAGGTACCTACCTATTTATTTATTTTCGAGCAAGGAAGCATTTCAAGAGCGTGCAAAAGTTTGCACAATAATTATATAAATAAAAATAAGACCTTTCAACTGAAATTTTCCATTCTGAAAACGGCCAGGTTAATAAAAAAAGAAAAACAACCATAGATGAACAAGGGGGGATAGGGTGGGGTCCACCCCTTTCCTAGCCTCGAAATTTTGGGGCCCCCTCCCCCAAATTTTCGGATTTTTATCCCTGACCCCCCTCTAGATTTTGAAATCTGACCCCCCCTAGCCCTGAAAATTTTAAGTACTTTTTTTATACTAAATTTTCTTCCAAAAACGTAAATTTTTTAATACAAATTCACGTTTTTACACCGTTTTTATACCAGAATATCGATTTTTATTCAATAAAAAATAGTATTATCTTATAAAAAATTATTATTAAACATTTATAGGTTTAAAAGTAGTTTGTTTCGGAAATTGGACCCCACCTGACCCTCCTCTAAGTTTTAAAATCTTCCACCCCTGGTAGACCCCCCTAGAAAGCTAGGGGGTTCGACCATACCATACATGGGCACGGGGGGGTTGGGGGGTTAACCCCCTAAATTCTGAGAAGGGGGGTTTAAACCCCCCCCACTCAGAAGTCGGGGAGAGAAACGTTAACTCTCCCTCCCTCAATTTTGGAAAAATCAAAAAAAATGACTTTAAAATGACTTCTAACTGCCTCCAAACTTAAGTTTTGAGGTAAGAATGAATATTATAAGCAATAAAAAGCTCAAAATGCAATAAAAAGAACTTTTTGACCTAAAATTAGCGGTTTTTAACTATTTTCCTTTCAAAATAGAAAACGATATGGGTAAAATGCACTCAGAAAAAAATCAATATTTGCGTTTCTCGGATTTTAACCCCTCCCTAATTCGAGGTGTAATCCCCCACTCCAGACCAACTTGCCCATGTATGGTTGCCCCCCCCCCCTAAGACCCCGTCCTATATTTTGGAATGTCATTTACCCGGGGTAAAAAGACCCCCCCTCTTAGCTTTTTAACCGTGTTCATCTATGAACGACGTCAATACCAAATTAAATAAACAACCGTAATAATTAATTAATAATGAAATAACTAATAACTAAATTAGTAGTGATGAGCGGAACTACCAAACACCGGAACCAAAACCACAGCCGGAATTGATTTACAAAAATCCGGAACAGGAAACGGAACTAAAATTGAGATTTTCCAAAAATCCGGAACAGGGAACACCGGAACCGGAATTGAGATTTTCCAGAAATCAGGAACAGGACCCGCTAGTGATCGGCGGAACAGCGGAACCCCCGGAACCGGAATTGAGATTTTCCAGAAATCCGGAACCCAGACCCAGTGATCGGCGGACAACCACCGGAACCCCTAAAATTGAGATTTTCCAGAAGTCCGGAACAGGACCCGCTAGTGATCGGGGCGGAACTACAAACCCAAGAAGAATTGAGATTTTACAAAAATCCGGAACAGGACCCGCTAGTGATCGCTTGAACTGCGGAACCCCCGGAACCGGAATTGAGATTTTCCAGAAGTCCGGAACAGGACCCGCTAGTGATCGGCGGAACTACGGAATCCCTGGAACCGGAATTGAGATTTTCCAGAAATCCGGAACAGGACCCGCTAGTGATCGGCGGAACTGCGGAACCCCCGGAACACCGGAACCGGAATTGAGATCTTCCAAAAATCCGGAACAGGACCCGCTAGTGATCGGCGGAACTGCGGAACCCCCGGAACCGGAATTGAGATCTTCCAAAAATCCGGAACAGGACCCGCTAGTGATCGGCGGAACTGCGGAACCCCCGGAACCGGAATTGAGATTTTCCAGAAGTCCGGAACAGGACCCGCTAGTGATCGGCGGAACTACGGAACCTCCGAAACCGGAATTGAGATTTTCCAGAAATCCGGAACAGGACCCGCTAGTGATCTGCACAACAAGGAACCCCGGAACCGTAATTGAGATTTTACGAAAATCCGGAACAGGACCCGTAACATCGGGGGAACCACAACGCACAACCTCCAAAGAATTGAGATCTTACAAAAATCCGGAACAGGACCCTAGTGACTCTGTGAACCGCGGAACCACCGGAACCGGAATTGAGATTTTCCAGAAATCCGGAACAGGACCCGGAACTAAAACTGAGATTTTCCAAAAATCCGGAACAGGAACCGGAAATAAAAATTTTGCCCGGAACATCCGGAACTGCCCATCACTACTAAATAGTTAATAACGCAATTGGCACTGTATTTAAGCCGATGCCCTAACACCGGAAAAGACTGGTATTGCAGAAAAGAACGTGACTTTAAGTTTTGTAATCGACAAGCTGATCGATATCCCGACGACGCCCCAAGAATATATAAGACAAGAGAATGTCCGACTGTACAGTAAATTTTTGAACACACTTCAAATCTAGCTTTATTTAAATTTAAAACGTTGGAAATTTAGTTTATTTGATTAAAACTAAAAAGTTTTGACATCTTAACGTAAAAAGAACGACTTTTACTCATTTAAACACAAAATTTTTGTTCCGCTTTGTTTTTATTATTTTTTTTGTTGTGCATCCAGACACGCGGTGCGAAAATAATCGCAGTGCGACTAAAGCAGAATAGAGTGCAAAAGAAGACGCAGTCCCCACTACGAGAAAACTAACACTGTGTTAAAAATCGCAGCGCGGGAAAACTAGCAGAAAATGGCGGATTTTTGCGAGAAAAGTCGCACACGAATTTGAAAGTGCGACTTTTCTCGAAAAATTTCGGTCGAAAACTTAGTGCACAGTCGGACATTTTCTTGTGTTATATATTCTTGAAATACCCATATCGTCGTTTTTCTGGAGTGCATTTTACTCATATCGTTTTTCGATTTCAAAGAAAAAAATAGGTAAAAAACACTAATCTTAGGTCAAGAAGCCTTTTTAATGCATTTTTGAGCTTTTTACTGTTTAATACATTCATTTTGACCTGAAAACTTAAGTCTGGAGGCAGTTAGAAGTAATTTTAAACAAATTTTTTCCCTCATTTCGCCAAAATTGAGGGTTAACCTTTTCTCCCCCCCCCGCCCCCCACTTAAGTGAATAAAACGAGGCAATGAAACGGCGGGGCCAAGCAGGGGAAAAACAAAAAAAAGGAAAAACTGTGGAAGGAAAAAAGAAAAAAAAAGACAAAAAAAGGCTATTAATTAAGTAAAAATACGTCTAAAATAGCTTAAAAAGCATTGAAATAGGTTCAAAACTGCAAAAAATTGGGTGATCGCGCCATAATAGGCCAAAAATGGCGCCATAATTTTTAAGTATTTTTTTTATTTTTAGGCGAGGGGGGGCAGGGGCACACACAGCCACTATTATTTCGGTGGGCATTTCTAGACAGTGCACAGGTCTTGACAGTTGTGGCTTACTTTGCTGTAGTGATGATAACGAGACGATATTGCAAAATGCTCCCGTCTGCTGCGGATCTACTTTTTATTTTTAACTTTTTATAATATGTACCTCGGCCAATAGAGAAGGTATCCCAAAATGCACCAGCTGAATTGATTATTTTCACCGATAACAATAAAATCCAAAGAGTCCAGAAATGGACGCACGAAAGACTCCATATTCTTTCCGGTGAAGCCGAAATAAGTGGACTGTAGGTTTACCAGTTTTGTGCGGTCGTAATAAGTGAAGTCGTCGTCGGGAGATTCGATCAGCTTGTCGATTACAAAACTTAAAGTCACGTTCTCTTTGCAATACCAGTCTTTTCCGGTGTTAGGGTATCGGCCTAAATACAGTGCCAATTGCGTTATTAACTATTTAGTAGTGATGGGCAGTTCCGGATGTTCCGGGCAAAATTTTTATTTCCGGTTCCTGTTCCGGATTTTTGGAAAATCTCAATTTTAGTTCCGGTTCCTGTTCCGGATGTTTGGAAAATCTCAATTCCGGTTCCGGGGTTCCGGCGGTTTCACAGTGTGATAGGCAGTTCCGGATGTTCCGGGCAAAATTGCGAATTCATGTTACGGTTCCTGTTCCGGATTTTTGTAAAATCTCAATTCCGGTTCCGGCCTTTTGTCAAATCTCAATTCCTGTTCCGGATTTTTGTAAAATCTCAATTCCGGTTCCGGCCTTTTGTAAAATCTCAATTCCTGTTCCGGATTTTTAAAAAATATCAATTCCGGTTCCGGATTTTTGTAAAATCTCAATTCCGGTTCCGGATTTTTAGAAAATCTCAATTCCGGTTCCGGATTTTTAGAAAATCTCAATTCCGGTTCCGGATTTTTAGAAAATCTCAATTCCGGTTCCGGATTTTTAGAAAATCTCAATTCCGGTTCCGGATTTTTGTAAAATCTCAATTCCGGTTCCGGATTTTTGTAAAATCTCAATTCCGGTTCCGAATTTTTGTGAAATCTCAATTCCGGTTCCGAATTTTTGTGAAATCTCAATTCCGGTTCCGAATTTTTGTGAAATCTCAATTCCTGTTCCGGATTTTTGGAAAATCTCAATTTTAGTTCCGGTTCCTGTTCCGGATTTTTGGAAAATCTCAATTTTAGTTCCGGTTCCTGTTCCGGATTTTTGGAAAATCTCAATTTTAGTTCCGGTTCCTGTTCCGGATTTTTGGAAAATCTCAATTTTAGTTCCGGTTCCTGTTCCGGATTTTTGTAAAATCTCAATTCCGGCTGTGGTTTTGGTTCCGGGCGTTCCGTAGTTCCGCTCATCACTACTAATTTAGTTATTAGTTATTTCATTATTAATTAATTATTACGGTTGTTTATTTAATTTGGTATTGACGTTGTTCATAGATGAACACCGTCAAAACGCTGGGGGGGGGGTGTTTACCCCGAGTAAATGACATTTCAAAATATAGGAGGGGGTCTTAGGGGGGGGGGGCAACCATACATGGGCAAGTTGGTCCGGAGTGGGGGGTTAAACCCCAAATTAGGGAGGGGTTAAAATCCGAGAAACGCAAATATTGATTTTTTTCTGGAGTGCATTTTACCCATATCGTTTTTCGATTTTGAAGGAAAAATAGGTAAAAAACGCTAATTTTAGGTCAAAAAGCCCTTTTTATTGCATTTTGAGCTTTTTATTGCTTAAAACATTCATTTTGACCTCAAAACTTAAGTTTGGAGGCAGTTAGAAGTCATTTTAAATACATTTTTTTTCTTCATTTTTCCAAAATTGGGGGGGGGGGTTAAACGTTAAACCCCTCTTCTCAGAATTTGGGGGGGTTAACCCCCCACCACCCCCCCCTTCCGTGCCCATGTATGGGTCGAACCCCCTTAGCTTTCTAGGGGAGGTCGACCCGGGGTGGAAGATTTTAAAACTTAGAGGGGGGTCCAATTTCCGAAACAAAATACTTTTAAACCATTAAAGGTTTAATAATAGTTTTTTATAAGATAATACTACATTTTATTGAATAAAAAGCGATATTTAGATATAAAAATGGTGTAAAAACATGAATTTGTGTTAAGAATTCACGTTTTTGGAAGAAAATTTAGTATTAAAAAAGGACTTAAAATTTTCTCGAGAGAGGAGGGGGGGTCAGATTTCAAAATCTAGAGGGGGGTCAGGGATAAAAAATTCGAAAATTTGGGGGAGGGGGGCCTGGATTTTTTTCTAGGGGGGGGGGCCAAAATTTCGAGGCTGGGGGGGTGAACCCCACTCTACCCCCCTTGTTTATCTATGGTTGTTTTTCTTTTTTATTAACCTGGCCGTTTTCAGAATGGAAAATTTCAGTTGAAAGGTCTTAGATTTTTATTTATATAATTATTGTGCAAACTTTTGCACGCTCTTGAAATGCTTCCTCGCTCGAAAATAAATAAATAGGTAGGTACCTGCTAAAAAAAAAATATGCGCCATTTTCAATCTACTTTTGCAGTTCGCAGTTTTTAGCCTTTTTTACCGAAATTTAATCTATTTTAGACATTTATTTTTATATAAATTAGGGTTTTTTTTTGCTTTTTTCTCTTCTTTTTTTTTCGCCTTTTTTGCACATCCACAAGTTTAGAAAAATTGCCCTTCGTGCCCTTCTTCCCCATTTTAGAAATGCCCCCCCTCCTCCGTAACCTCCAGAGAGGGGGCAGTGCACAGGTCTAATTGTGTGTAGTACCTTAAAAATATAACAGGTTTTAGCTCTATTTTAAAACTGCGAATCTTTAGCAATTTTCAAAAACGTGTTTTTTTATTCTTCGCATAACAAACAGCTTAGTTTTGTTGACAAACGTGGAATTTTAAAAACGTTTGTGGCTGTTGAATTTGAGTTCCGTGAAATGATTATATAACTCTCGCCAGGTAAATAATTGTCTTACATATTGTATATACACAAAAAAGGCATTTTCTTTTAGGCAGAGGCAGTGCATTGATCCAAAATCGGTGTACCATTGCTCCCAATATATTTTATAAATTTAACTGAACAACCTGTTTTTTGTTTTGGGGGAAATAGGTGGGCAGAGGGGGTTATTATACCTATACCCACAAAAAACCTCGATTATAGCCGACACCCCCCTCCCCCCTAAAATTTGGGGGTACCCATAGATGAACAAGGGGGGTAGCGTGGGGTCCACCCCCCTAGCCTTGAAATTTTGGGCCCCCCTAGAAAAAAATTCAGAGCCCCCCTCCACAAAATTTTTGAATTTTTTACCCTTCCTTGACCCCCTCTAGATTTTGAAATCTGACCCCCCCACCCCTCTCCAGAAAATTTAAGTAATATTTTTATACTAAAATTTCTTTAAAAGACGTGAATTTTTAACAAATTCATGTTTTTACACCTTTTTTATACCAAAATATCGCCTTTTATTCAATAAAATGTAGTATTATCTTATAAAAAAACTATTATTAAGCATTTAATGGTTTAAAAGTTTTTTTTTTCCGGAAATTGGACCCCGCCTGACCCCCCTCTAGGTTTCAAAATCTTTTACCCCGGGTCGACCCCACCTAGAAAGCTAGGGGAGTTCGACCCCCCTAGGACCCTCCCCCTAGCTTTTTGACCGTGTTTATCTATGGGGGTACCCCAGACACCCCCCCCCCTCCTAAAATTTGGGGGGTCCCAGTACTAAAAACGCTAAAAATGGGGAATTTGAGG
Organism: Microlaimidae sp. YZB2_3; assembly: GCA_030248175.1. NCBI lineage: Eukaryota > Metazoa > Nematoda > Chromadorea > Desmodorida > Microlaimidae > Microlaimidae sp. YZB2_3. Next base: position 8,463 of record JASAMX010006785.1, read on the forward strand.
TATACTCCAAAAAAATTTGGGACACCCCCCCCCAATTTTCGGGTGTCGGGTGTACCCTCCTAAGGCTGCCCGCCCATGGGGGCTAAGCTGAACCCTAAGTTGCCAATTTTTCGGATTTTTAGCAAAAAATTTTGGAAGGAGAAACTTGTGCACGGTCGGGCGATCGTGTTCCCAGGCTTTATTAGTGGCTGTGTCCCATCTCCCCTCCCCTCCACTTGATTTAGTACCTCCCCCACTCGCAAATGAAAACAATACTTATAAAATATTTTCCATTTTTCAGCTATTTTCGGGAATTTTTCGCAGTTAAACTGTTATAGCGAAATTAAAGCCATTTATGCCTATTTTTACTTTAAATTTATTATTTTGTCCTTCTTTTCTATTTTTCCCCTTTTTTGTGCATCCTTCCTTGGTTTGAAAAAAATTGCCCCCGTGCTCTTCTTCGTTTTGAAATTGTGGGTTGGGGTGAGGGCATACATGGGCACGGGGGGGGGGTTTGGGGGGGTTAACCCCCCCAAATTCTGAGAAGTGGGGTTTAACCCCCCCACTCAGAAGTGGGGGGGGAGAAAAAGTTAACCCCCCCCAATTTTGGAAAAATGAAGAAAAAAAATGTCTTTAAAATGACTTCTAACTGCCTCTAAACTTACGTTTTGAGGTCAAAATGAATGTTTTAAGCAATAAAAAGCTCAAAAATGCAATAAAAAGGGCTTTTTGACCTAAAATTAGGGTTTTTACCCTATTTTTCCTTCAAAATCGAAAAACGATATGGGTAAAATGCACTCCAGAAAAAAAACGATATGGGTATTTTGCGTTTCTCAGATTTTAACCCCCCCCCCTAATTTGGGGTTTGACCCCCCCACTCCGGACCAACTTGCCCATGTATGGGTGAGGGTGACCCAAAATTAGACTTGGGAAGGGGATCTGTGCAGTGGATCGATCGATACATGAGCATAGGGGGCCAGGGGGGCAGAGTGGGGTCCGCTCCTCCCCTTGCCTCGAAATTTCGGACCCCCCTTAAAAAATCCAGGGGCTTACCTCCTCCCAAAATTTTTAAATTTTGACACCCTACCACCCTCTGGAATTCTGAATCGACCCGCTCCCTCCCCCCCCCACTTCCGAGCCAAATTTTGGGTATAAATAAATTTAGGTCAAAATTTAAATACTGTCACAAACACGGTTTTGTAGTAAAAAAAACAATACTTTTGTACTCTTTTTTTTATACATAAATAGCCTTGTTTAGTATATAAAATTCTATATTAGTGCTAAAAAATTTAAATAAATGATTTAATGTGACTTTGTTTGGAAACTGGACTCTCTCTAACCTCTAACCCCCCTCCTCTGGATTAAAACTGGTCTACCCCGGGTCTATCCCCCTTAAAAAGCTAGAGGGGTACGGACCCCCCTCGACCTCACCTAGCTTTGAAAGGGCCATTTACCCGGGGTAGCCACCCCTTCTAGCTTGCTCATGTATGAGTGAATCTCACCCTACCCTCTTCTGTTTCTTACCTATCGATTCTTATTTTTATCTAACTATATATGTATATGTATATTTTATAAAATTAATGCACCGTACCTTTTTTATAAAGTTTGCAATTGTAATTCCATCTGGAGACAAAGTGGTCCACCGGATGTCTCACTGTTGCGAATTGAAAAGAGGAGGCTTTTGGAAAATATTTCCAAAGGACGCCGAGTTTTTCGCCGGGGGGTCGAATTTTATCCTCGCATTGCATGCTGCCGAGAGGGTAATGTTCCAACATGGCGTCCCACGGTACGCCTTTGCTGTCTTGGTTCGCTCTGAGAAATATATATAAATATAGGCAATAAAGTATTGGAGAATACCAAAAAATAGGTACTGACTGAGCATACATGGGCACGAGGGGTTAACCCCCCAAATTCTGCGAAGGGGGTTTAACCCCCCCCCCCCACCCCACTCAGAAATGGGGGAGGAGAAAAGTTTAACCCCCCCCCCCCAATTTTACTCAGAAATTAGGGAGGAGAAAAGGTTAACCCCACCTCCCCAATTTTGGAAAAAAAAAGAAAAAAATGTCTTTAAAATGACTTCATAGTTCATAAAACATTATTTTTAGTGTTTTTTTATTAATCAAGCCCAATGTCGTGCCCGGCATTTCATTTCGAGGGGGGACGGTGTTGGGGGGGGGGGGTAAATACTAGCCCTGAAGGGGAATCTGGGTTGCGGAATGCCCCCCGGGGGAGAAAATTTTTTATTTGAGGCGCTAAAATACACTAGAAATTTTAATTCCGGATGTTTATTATGCCTTAATTATTGAACGACATAATCGATTTGAAATCGAAAAACTAAGATAAAACTGTCAAATTAAACTACCCGCGAAGCGGGAAAAATTTGGTTTTTTGACTATTAATATGCTTTTGCTTTTTAAAAGCATCAGGAAAGTTTCTGTATTAATATTAAAGGAAAAAAATTTTCTCTCCCAAAATTCAAAAAACGTAAGAAAAAATCCCTTACAAAAAAATCCGGCTTTGCCTGATTTCGGTGGGGGGGGGGGCGCCCGCGCCCTCCCCCCTGGGCACGCCACTGATCAAGCCAATGAATATTAATTTTTTATTAATAAATAGGTGTAAAACAAAAGCCCATGATTAACGTCTAGGGGGGGGGGGCAAAATTTCGTGGCTGGGGGGTGGACCCCACCCAAGGACGTACCCAGAGTTTCATTTTGGGGGGAGGGGGCGGATTTAAGTACAAAAAAAATTTAAGAGGGGGGCTCCGCCCCCCCCCCCGAAATTTTTGAAAACGTCAAAAGAGCAGGGATAAACGTAGATAAAGCTGTATAATACACTGTTTTTGGCCTAATAACCTATTATCTAATGTTTATAGCGATAAAAACATGTTTTCTTAGTTAAAAATTACATTAGCACACATTGGAAGAGCCTGGATTTTACAAAAAAGGAATTTAGAGACCTTTCAGACCTCTTGGCTACATACACCCACATTGTAAACCAAAGCACATAAGCAGCATCTGGACTCCATGTTATTTAGGGTACCTATCTACCTATATGAAAAAAATTGGAGCCAATGCTATAGGCGGCTGAAAAATTTATGAGGGGGGATGTACATAAATCAACCAATATGATTGTTTGTTTTGCTTTTTGTGTAGTATTTATTACTTATAAAAAATTTTGTTATAACTATGAAATAACATTAGCATTAGGCAAGATAAATAGCGATATATATGTATGTATACTATTGAAACTGACCGCTGAGCGAAGCGGAAAAAATTTTTGGTTTTTGAGGGTCAATTGGGGTACTAAAATTTTTTTATAGTTTGGCGCCGAGCGATTAGCGAGGCGCTAGAAAATTTTGAATTTTTAGCCTCTGAAAACCCCCAAATTTTACTATCTGGCGACCATTTCGGGGGGGGGGGGGGGGGGGCCCCCCCCCCCCCCCCCCCCCCGCCCAACCATAGGTGGGCAGCCTCTCGGATTTTGGGGGGTATAAGGGGGGGTCAAATTTTAGGGGGGTGTCCGGCAAGACCCAAATTTTGAGGGGGGTGTACCCAATATTTCCGCGCTGCCTTAAAATGGGCTTAAAACGCGTAAAAAAAGGTAAAACAAGCTTATAAATGCTTTAAAACTGTGTAAAATTAAAATAAGACCTTATTGCAAGTTATAAATTTTATTTTTTAATTCTAATAATAATAACGTGTTTATATATTATTATAATTAGATTATAAATCATAGTTTTTTTAATAATTACGTAATAATAGAATAGTAATATTATTGTCTTGATTATAAAGTCAAGTATCACAAACTTTTTAATCCATAATCTTATATTTAATTAAAGATTATATACATACATGGGCGTAGCCAGGAGGGGAGTCTAGACCCCTCTCTTAGGTCGGCAAAGGGAAAAATTTGGGGTTAGACCCCCCTTGCAGTGGCGTGCCCAGGATTTCATTCGGGGGCGATCTCGGGGGCACTACTAACCCTGAAGGGGAGTCTGGGGGGTGGCAGCCCCCCAGATATGGGGGGTCTGGGGGGCGAGAGCCCTCCAGCGGGGTCAAGGGGCGGAGCCCCTTGTGAGGAGGGCCTGGGGGGCAGAATGCCCCCCGGGGGAGAAAATTTTTAATTTAAGGCGCTAAACTACACTTAAAATTTTATTTCCAGATGATACTTATTACAAAAATTAAGGTTTCTTATACCTACACATTTAAAACATGTGTTTAAAACGTTAATTAAAGGATAATATAGAGTTTATAGTAGTTTTATTAAACTGTATACCTTAAAACTACTGAACGGGATAATAGATTTGTAATCGAAAAACTAAGATAAATTGTCAAGTAATAATTAACTCTCTGCGCGAAGCGCGGAAAATTTTTTTTAGCCCTTTTATAACGCTTAAAAATTTTTCTCCGGGAGGCGAATTCGGGGGGGGGGTGTCCCCGACTACCCCAAACTTAGGGGGGTGTCAGCAAAATCCGAAATTTTGGGGGGTATAACCCCCCACCCAACCCCCCCCCCCTTGCCCACCTATGCGCCCAATCACTATTCTTATTTTTCCCCTTATCCGATCGTTTCGGGGGGGAGGGCGGCCGCCCCCCTTCGCCCCCCCTAGGTACGTCCCTGACCCCACCCTGCCCCCCCCCACTTTCTCATGCTCACCTATGGTCACTGTTGACACAAATTTACAGACCTGTGCGCTGTCTGGAAATGCCCCCCCCCGTTTTATTGGAGGATTTGCCCCCCTCCCGTTTTATTGCCCCCCCGCCAAAAAATGAAAAAGTACCCTAAAATTATGACGTCATTTTTGACCTATGATGAGGTCATCATCGCAAATTTTTTCCAGTTTTTAGCCTATTTCAATGTATTTTAAGCCATTTTAGACCTATTTTTACCTTATTTTCTCTTTTTTTTGTCCCTTTTTTCCCTTTTCCCTTCTTTTTTCTCTTTTTTTCTCCTTCTTTTCTTTCTCCCCCGCTTGCCCCCCCCCCCGTTTTATTGCCCCCCTCCGTTTCAAAAAAGTTGCCCCTCCCGTGCCCCCCCCCCCGTTTTAGAATTGTCCCCCTTCCCGTTTTAACCCCGGGGAAGGGCAGTGCACAGGTCTGAATTTATGTAGGTGTTGTTAAACTAGCTCAATTTTTTAACAATTATAAAATTTCATAAAATTAATTATTTTTATATATTTAATTAAATTTAAGCACCCACTTGTACAACGGGCAGGCATCTTCCAGTTTCTCCGGAACAAAATGATAGGGATTGCGTCTGCAATGTATATTCGCCCCCTTTTCCTTGTTTCTTTTGTCGAAAATATACTTGGGGTGGCAATTATGCACGGTGAAACAGGTCAAGTTTTTATGTTTACAATATAAAACCAGCCGCTTGTACAGGGCCGAGCTTCCTGTTTTGGGGTTCTTGTAGAATATCCACTGCTGAACCGGCTCCCTTCGTTTCAACTCCGCCGTATTTCTGGCGAAGAAAATAACCCGGAAATCACGCCAGCCGGAAATCCACCGGAAATGGTTGGCGGCTTGGAAGAGGCATATAGCGGCCAGCGCCAGAGCTAGCAGTTTCCAGCGGGAAGCCAACAGTTTCCGCATTTCGTAGCGCAGTTTACGGCACGACAGCCTAGCTGGCCTAAGTGGGCCGGAGGAGCAGCAGTTTTTTTGGGACCATTTCCGCCGAGTGGAAGAGAGGAGATGCGTGCCGGTTTTATGGAAGTTTATCGCCCGGAAGGAAGCTTGTGAGAGGAAGCGAACTCCATTTCTAAAAAAAAGAAAATTTGGAAAATATACAATCACTGATGTCCAGAAATATATACAAGGGTTCTAAAGAGTTAGAATGGAAAAGAAACAATTGATATTTTTAGCTTTTTGATTGAAAATGTTGCATACAGGACATAATCTCCAGCCTCTTTATTTAAAATTCATAGACTGACGTTCCAGATTGCACCATCACCCAGTAGCTTTACTTTATATTGCAGTTATAAGGCCTCGTGTTTTTAAAACATCAACACACCTGGAGTTGCTATATATGTTTTAATGGAAGACTTTTGAAATATGGCCACATGGTTTATATTCTGAGAATATAAACCTTGTGCCAGAATTCTGAGAAGAGGGTGAAATTTTACCGCCAAAATTTAAGTTGGTAGTGGAATAAAGGTATATACATAAATGTAAATGGGCGGGCGGAAATGGGCTTACAAAAATTCAGAATGTAAACTTTGAGATACCGGAAAACGACATCTTATAATGAAAAAAAAACGGTCGATAAAACTTTTATTGAGTACATTAATACGTGACGTTTCGATTGTTTCAAACAATCATCATCAGACGAAGTAGGCAACTAAAGCAAAAATAGAGTTTTAAACCTACAATTAAATTATATATAGATACACAATGGGCAAAACTAAAATAATACTATGGAAAGCAAAGCAAAAATTATGAAAGTAAGTACATTTGGCTAAAACTAAATATTATTATATAGTTTTTATTGAAAGTTTTTTAATTATTTTGCAAAAGGACGCTGGAATTTTTGGATACTTAAGTACTGGTTTAAAAAAAGATTTAAAAAATGTGGTTAAACAATACTGATAATAATAAGACAAAATTTTTTAACGCGGGTGTAAGCATTTTGTAAGCATAGGTGTTTTTGGTCGGGTCCGCTAGGGGGGTCCACCCCCGGGTGGAAGGCCAAAATTTTTTAGGGGGGTGGTCCCCAGGCAAAGGGGTACCCCTTCAGCCCAGACCGCAGCGGCAGGCAGCCAGCGGGGGCACCCCCCCCCTAGCTTTTTAGGCGGCCCCCCCCCCCCGGTTGACACCGCTCAGCGGCTCGACATTTATATCCCTTTTTACAACATTTAAGTGTGTTTTTATTGAATTTCAAGACAATTTTAGAAAATTTTTTGTTGCTATCCCTTTTTTTTGTTATCCTTTTTTACGAATTTTTCAAGTTTACTTAAACATGCAAACACAAGGGAGCGCGAAGCGCAAAAAAACCCCACCCCAAAACCGGGGGGGGGGGTCAGGGGTGTCCAATTTTTTAGCAAAATTTTTTAACTCAATAATTTAAGTGTTTTTAGGTCTAATATTGAATTTTATGTATTAAAACGGCCTATTTAGGCCTAAAAAGTGTATTTAAACACTTTTTTAACTAAAAAACCGTGTTTTTTGACAGTAAATAAAAAAATATACTTCCAAATTGGTCGGGAGGGGGGGAGAGGGGGGTCAGCCTCGCTAGGGGGGGTCAGGCCGGACCGCTCTCGAGCTTTGGGGGGGGGGGCCCCTGATTTTTTATAGGGGGGGGTCCAAAATTTTGGCTCTAGGGGGGAGTGGACCCTTCTGTCCCCCTCCCCAAAAAACACCTATGTTTGTAAGCATTTGCGGTTATTACTTACACCCGCGTTAAAAAATTTTGTCTTATTTTTATCAGTATTGTTTAACCACATTTTTTAAATCTTCTTTTAAACTAGTACTTAAGTATCCAAAAATTCTAGCGTCCTTTTGCAAAATAATTAACTTTCATAATTTTTGCTTTGCTTTCCATAGTATTATTTTAGTTTTGCCCATTATGTATCTATATATAATTTAATTGTAGTTTTAAAACTCTATTTTTGCTTTAGTTGTCTACTTCGTCTGATGATGATTGTTTGAAACAATCGAAACGTCACGTTTTAATGTACTCAATAAAAGTTTTATCGACCGTCTTTTTATTCAGTATAAAATTCAGAATTTCGTTTACTTTTTAGAGCTCCACTGTATTTCCCCCGCCCCCCCCCCCCCCCCCCCCCCCCCCCCCCCCCCCCCACGCCCCCGCCCACCCAAAAAAAAAAAAAAACAAAAACACAAACACAACAACCCCCACCCCAAAACGCAAACCAAAACCCACCCCACAACCAAACCAACAAAAAACACAACACACAACCCCCCCCCCCCCAACAAAAAAAAAAAAAACCACAACACCCACCCCCTTTTTACTGTGAAACGGGTAAATTTTTTTGGGTAGGAAGGTATCCCCCAGCCTAGGTTTTTTTATGCTAATTCCACGCCACTGGCGCCTAGAAATTCCCGCTGGCGCCTAAAATTTTGGGCCTAGGCGCCAGCCTGACGCCTAGATTTTTGGCTAGACACGTATTTTTTACAGTTTTTTTAGACAAATAGACAAAAAAAGAAACAAAATTTTCAAGGTTTTAAAAGTTCAATTTCTAAAGTTTTTCTTGCGCTTCGCTTGGCTCAGCTCAGCGTCAGCGCGTAATTGTTATGAACTTATTAATAATTTATTCATTTTTCTTGTGGCATATAAGTAATACTGCTAATTAATTATATTTTTTAACCCTGAGAAATGCCATTTAAAATAAAAATCTTAAAAAACTAATTAATAAAGTTTAGTTTTGATCAAAACCTAAAATTACTCCCTAATAAAATCATTTTGCTAAAAAAAATTATTAACTTTTAAAATCATTATCTAAAGACAAATTCTATTAGGGTGAAAATAGCTAGGTGGTTAAGTAACCATCCGTTCTTCAAGAAAATATCACGTGGAGAGAAACACCTGACGCATTTTAATAATAATTGGTTACATCATCTCTGACAACTTGTTTTTATTATTTTTATTGTCGCGCGCTCATTCTTTATTTCTTCCTGACGGCGAGCGGTTATGCTTTTAATTTCAGCCTGAAAGATTTTAGCTTTAATCATTATATTGTTAGATTTTTTAAAATTTTTTCATGATTCTAGCTAACTGTTTTTATCTGTTTTACTTAAAAACTATCATTTTTTTATATTGATTTAAATTAAAATCCATAATTTTATTTAATTTAGTTTAATAAGTTATTAGAGATTCTCCCCTAAAATTTTAACTCATCAAACAAACAACAATTTTAAAATTAGAATTAAAAAATATTAAAAAAATAAAAAAACGCAAACATAAAGAAAAAATATTGTAAACAACTTGTTTAAAAAATCCATATATAAATTTTAAACCAACTATACCAAGCAAAAATTGGTTATAAATAAACACTTTCATATTAAAATTATGCCAGCCAAGCCAAACCCAAATTATTTAATAATTTTCTAGGTCTGTGCCAATGTTTTCTTGTTAAATTATAATCCTTTGGCAAAATTTTACGCATTTAGAAGTTGAGCATTGAAAAAAAAATTATTTTTTAAAGATTTTTAGCGTATAAAACAAAAATTTGACTTCAAAGTCACCCAAAAATAGACATGGTACTGAAAAAACTATTACATTAAGCCCAGTTTGTTGACATGAAAAAATTTTATGTTTTTGGCGCCTAGATTTTAGCGCTGGCGCCTAAAATTTGGAGGCTAGGCGCCAGCTGGCACCTAGCGCCGACGAAAAAAAAAACCCAGCCCCCAGCTCCTCAAATCTGACCAACGCCCTGCTATGAATATTTAATGGACCTGACTTTTGGTGTAAACGCCACAAAAGAATTGGTAATTGCTTAAACCCCCCTTCTAAAATTTTGCTAAATAATAATAAATAAACGCTATAGTGTGGATGCGGGTTTGAGGGAAAAAAAATTTTTAAGCGACTTCAACTGCCAAGTTTTTTTTTAAAAGGCTGGCCACCAATGTTAACTTACTAACTTACTCCAACTTATTCTAAAACATTGAAAATAAGTTAAAAAACACATTTTTTTCTTTTCTTCGACTATTTTAACTTGGTTTTGTGAATTTTTTTACAATGAAATGCAAAAAAATATATTTTGAAATTATTTTTACACTTGAAAATCAAAAAATTAGTTTAAAAGCTAACAAATATTTTAAATAAAAATTATAAAATAAAATATGAATTGCTTTTTTTTCATATTTTTGGTATTCAAAAAAGTGAAAGAGAAAAATAGCTCAATCAAATTCTATTTACTGACATGCGCACGTATTTTCTTAAAAAAAAATATGACTTTGAATATTACATAGGTAACAAAAAATACATAATGGTTTGTATATATTTAAGACGAATTGAAAACTCAGCCTTAATAGACTAAAATTTTTCAAACGTAGTAAAATAAAAAGGTTAGAATGATTTTAATCCCTCCGTTAAGTCAAAACATTGATTTCATCAGCAAACAAATATACAACTGCAATTAGATAGAATTGAAACTTTTTATACCAAAAGGCAATGTAATTTAAATACAAAAAGGCCATGCAATAGTAAGGATTTATCTTAAAACGCAATTGCGAAAATAAATTTTTTACTATCAAACAAATACAACGGCAATTAGAATTGAAAACTTTGATTATTAAAAGGCAATGTGATTTTAATACGAAAAGGCCATGCAATAGTGGTGATTTATTTTAAAACACAACTGCGGAAATGAAGGTTCTTTGAAATTCGCAGCGAATAGTGGAACAATTAGAGTTGACACTGCGAAACGCGTCAAAAAGACGCGTATCTTAAGAGAAAATTGGGTTTTTAAAGGAACTATAATATTTATATTTACTAGATTTGACGTTCCCCCTTTCTTTTTTGGGATGGGAGTAATTTTCTTGCAACGTCGTTCAGGTTACTTTTACTTATAGGTGCAGTATAGAAAAAGTTCATTTTAATTCATTCTTCACCCACTGTTTTTAAAATTATAAAAGATAAGAAATTTTTCGTTGTATGTATTTAGGTACTAGTGTAGTGTCCTTTTCAAAGTAACGTAATTCAAAAAGCTTTCTATTTGAAGAACAACAGAGTGCAGTTTAAAACTACACCACACAAAAAACAATCACACCGTAAATAAAATCATATCAATGTTTTTTTAATAGAAAAAAGAAATAGGAGTATAATTATAATGTTTTAAGTTTCTAACTACTGTAATGAAATAATAAATAACAAATAAAATGACTATTTTTAGTTCAGTTGGAGCATATGTATATACAATATCAGACCTGTGCGCTGCCTCCGCCCGGGGCTTTATTGGGTGGAGCAAATCCAAAACAGGGGGGGCAAGCAGGGGGGAAAAAACGAGGAAAAAAGGAAAAAAAGAAGGGAAAAGGGAAAAAAGTAACAAAAAAAGCGAAAATAAAGTAAAAAATAGGTCTAAAATGGCTTAAGATACATTGAAATATTCTAAAACTGCAAAAAATTTGCAATGATGGCGTCATCATAGGTCAAAAGTGGCGTCATAATTTTAGGGTACTTTTTTTATTTTTTGGCGGTGGGGGGGGCAATCCTCTAATAAAACGGGGGCGGGGCATTTCCAAACCGTGCACAGGTCTGCAATATACATAATTATTTAAGTAAGTGTTGGCCAAACGTGTGCGTTGCTACCTGGATTTTGGGAGGTACACGTGAAAAAATTTAGGGGACAAGTGCTTGCCCTATTCAAGAATACGGAAAGTGTTTACCCTCGGCGTAAAGACCGAAATTCCGCATGGGAGGTATCCACAGAAACAAATCTTAAAAAGCAGCAATAAGTATGGTTTTAGGGCAGCTCATAAGGATGTTTCATTACTAAAAAATCTTTTACTAATACTTCATTACTCAAAAATGCTAAAAAATGCGTTAAAAGGGTTAAAAAAAATTAAGTAAAAAATAAGACTTGTTAACAAGTACTTATAACCTTTTTGTATCAAATTTATAAACAAAAAAAAAATTTTTTAAATTTTTTGAGATGGTAATGGGAGAGGGAATATGAAGCGTATACGCCCAAAATGGCCAAAAAATGTTCTAATTTTTTGTAACTGGAAGTATAGGTGGGCAGGGGGTTTATACCCCCCAAAAAACCCGATTATAGCCGACACCCCCCCTTCTTTTGGGTCGCCAAGGATAAAAATTTGGGGGTCTAGAACGGCCATTTTTTTTTTTAAATTTTCTCGCGCTTCGCTCCGCTCAGCGCTTAATTGTTTATATAGTATCCACTTCCAAATATGTGTTACTTTGTTTTGTAATCTTGGTATGACCACGCTGGACCCACTCAATTCTAAATGTTTTAATTGGTCTCCACTTCCAAATTTGTGTTATTTTGTTTTGTAATCTTGATACGACCACGCTGTACCACTCTTTAGATTGTTATATAATGGTATTAAAAATTTAAAGGATAGGAAAAGTAATTTTAAAAACATTTTTTCGCACTTTGCATTGCCCAGTTGTAATTCAATGTACTCATTTTTAAGTTTTTAGGTTTTTACTTTTAAGTTTTTAATGTTTTGGAAATCGAAAATTTTAAGGTATCAAATTGTCTGTAAAAAATTTTTTTTTTTCATTTATTTTTATTGAATAATAGGAAAATAATGAAGCATGTGACTTAAACAAGGCAAGAAATTTTTTTTAGCCCTTTTATAACGTTTAGGATTTGGTTAACCCCCCTGGACCCCCCCCCCTTTCGGAAATTTTGTTCAGGGTTGGACCCCCCCCCCCTTTCCGAAATCCTGGCTACGCCCATGCACCCTCCCTAAAATTTGGGGGGGGAGGGGTCCCAGTCCTAAAAACGCTAAAAATGGGGTATTTGAGGTATACCCCAAAAAAATTTTCGGGACACCCCCCCAAATTTTGGGAGTCTGGTATACCCTCCCCCTCAAAATCCGGGAGACTGCCCACCTATGACTGGAACTGGAAGTACTCCTTAAATTTTAAACGGTGTGTAGGTGTCCGAGGTACACACCTATAAATTTTAGGGAGAGGAAGGGGCAGGGGGGTTTCGGCATTTTTGGGATTTTTTTTGAAAACGTATACGTTTACCCCCTTTTTTACTTTTCCTGCTGTCGCAAATTAATATTTCCGTACCTTAGGGTAGTGCATTTAATTTCGGCACTTTTCCCAATTGGACATTTTTGATTTTGGACTATATCTTTGGTAATCCTGGACGGAATACAACGTTTGATAGCTTAAGTGAGAGCTAATTATATGTAGATGACTGTCGTGAGCTTTTTATTTGTTACGTTATGTTATTTTAATGTGAAATTATGTGATTTCTAAAAAATAAATTTGTTACTCGTTTTTAGAACATGGGCATTTCATGATTACGCAATAAATTGGTTCAAAAATTAAACTGTCCTGGTAAAATTTAGTCTATTTTCCGAATTTTTAGTCCCCGTAGTTCTACGTTGCGTCTGTGGTGAGCAATCGTTATGAAATAAAATAGTGTAATTTCGGCACGCATATTGCTGTAGGTAAAAACGGGTTGAATTAAGTGGTCGGGTGTTAAATTGTAGTTGTAAATAGTTAAAATACAACGTTGTAATGTGTAGGGGTCATAGCACTGAACTTAAACTCGATTAAGAGGGTCCTTTTAAAAAGTGCCGAAATTAAATGCACTTTTTTCCCAAATTTTGCTCATTTTGATACCATTTGGCATTTTAGCTGTAACTTTTTGCCGGTTACACGTTGAACAACAAGTAGAAGCTTAGATTAAAGAAAATTGTTGGAGATAATGATAGGTTTTTAAATTTTTGAAAATAATGATTTTTTGACTGAGAAACAATTGATTGTTTGTAAAGTGCCGAAATTAAATGCAAATATTTAATTTCGGCATTTTTCCATTTTTTTAAAAACTTGATTTAATTAAGTAAAAAAAAGATTTTCGTACAGTGAAACTTTCGTGACGCAACGCAGTATCGTGAAAGCTTCAAAATGAGTTATCAAACATGAAAATCGGGCCATACAGTAAAAAGTTACATTGAAAAAACAAAAAAGTGCCGAAATTAAATGCACTACCCTATTACTTCTTAAAATATAAATAGCATATACAGTTTTTCGGCTTTGCGCATTTAATTAGTCTTTGATATTGCTTCCACAGTTTGTTTTGTGCTTTAGGCATAGTTTATTTTTTGTTGTTTTTTTTAAAGAAATCGTTTTCTATTCCTACTTTTTAAGCTTCTAAAAGCTTATTTACCTAATTTTTTTTTAGTCAGAATTGCAGCATTGTTTTTGATTTTGACACTCAGGGCAGGCTCAGAAATTTTGTGTGCGAAAAGCCTAAAATTAAAACATAAGTTGTAAGCTCAAAATACATGACAAATCTTATATAATTATGTAAGTAAATCCACGCGTAAAAGATTAAAAACTTTAGTCCATTTGTTAAAAGTAAATTGTAGATTAATATTTTAGTTTAAGTAGCATTTTTAAAAAAGCACAAATTTGAAATTTTAAACAACTCTTAAAAACAAAAAAAACGTTAACACTTACCGGTATATAATTTTAATTGGCCTGCTCATTTCTTCATCGATTTCTTCTAAATTGTCAAGCAGAAGTTCTTATGTAGTGTTTAATTGAATTCAATATTATATTGCTAGATTCATTTGTATATACTTTTTGAATTATTTTTTATTAGATTTGTGCTAAAGAAATTTCACATGTTATAACAATAAATATAAGTCCAAACAAAAACAACTTGAAGACTAACCACCGCCAGTGAATTCCTATTTCGCATTTTTTTACTAAAAACTGCTTTTCAGGCATTTATAATTAAATGTATCTAATGCACAAATACAGCTTAAAAAAGTAATATTAGTAGAAATTAATTGGCAGTGTGTGTATAAAAAGCTATACATTGGTAAAAGGTTATCACTTTTCAGAATTATCAAAGATTTTTGAAGTAGGTATGCTAGAAGCATTAGATTTTTGTGCTGCGCCTGATAATTTTAGGTAGCAATTTTGAAGAAATCAGATACGCTAAATTTTTTTGCCCTTCCCGCACTTTCGTGCGCTTTTTTTTGTATTTTACATCGTGAACTTCTTATTAGAAAGTTTGGTGCATACGCCAAGCAAGTTATATACTTTGTTTTCTTCTTCAACTTGCTATGTTTAGTTATGTTTTTTTTTTTTGGGGGGGGGGGCGCTGTTAAAGTCATAATAATATTTCCAAAAACTGTTGTAATGGCAGTTATTTTAAATAAACTGTGAGCTATTCATGTTATACCAAAATTAATTCCTTCATATCTTTACTATCATTCATACAACACCTGTCTTTTGGTTATACAATGCAACAGTTTTTTTTTGTACATTTTATTCCAATTATTTATTATACCGGCTTTGCTTCAGGAATTTTTTTATTTAGTTTAGTAAACAAGAACACGCTGCATCAATAGACACCTTGCACTGGAACTCGGTTTATACATGAAGTATGCAATATACATAAGCGTCACCATAATGGATAATTACCGTACTCCTACTTATCTTTTGTAGTATGCAGATCAACCGATCGAAATTTCGCGCGCTTTCTATCGGTTGATCTGCATACTACGAAAAGATAAATAGGAGATACGGTAATTTCGCGCGCTTTCTATCGGTTGCTCTGCATACTACGAAAAGATAAATAGGAGATACGGTAATTTCGCGCGCTTTCTATCGGTTGATCTGCATACTACGAAAAGATAAGTAGGAGATACGGTAATTATCCATTATGGTGACACTTATGTATATTGCATACTTCATGTATAAACTGAGTTCCAGTGCAAGGTGTCTATAAAATTCTCGTTTTAACCCTTTAGATGCACTGGCGCGTTTTTTTTTTTTTTCACAATTCAGACACGCTTTTTAGCCTCCGAAATCGGAAAGAGTCAATTAAAACTGTTTTTGACCCGTATTTATCGTCGTTACTCAGACATAAAGAGTCACAATCGGTATAAAATCAACGTGATTCTGACTCATTTTGTTTAGATTAATTGTTTGTTAAGATATAAAAAGAGTCACAGTTACCAGTATTTTACGACGCATCTGGCTCATTGTGTCAGAGTAACCACGTTATATTTTTAAGCGTGTAATGTCGAGGTTTGGGTTAAAGGAGCACTGTCACAAATCAAATTCCTATAACGCCCGAACCGGACTGCTCCTTTAATACCAAACCTACCTAACTCAACTTAGGTATTTAGAGTGCTCCACAAAGGAAAAACTACAAGGCTACAACATTTTTAAATTTCAGCTGAATCGGTTCAGTATTAAAGGAGCAGTCCGGTTCGGGCGTTATAGGAATTTGATTTGTGACAGTGCTCCTTTAAGCCCTAATTGATTGACGTGCATTACGTAGTCTTAAAATAATATCAGAATTGATTTAAACACGTAAAAAAATATTTGGCAATAAAATTTTCAACGATGCTTAGCTTGTACAAAAAAGTATTTTTAGCAAAAACCGAAATTTTCGGGCGTACTTGTATTGCCGATTTAGAAAAAATAATAGTCAGCATACGCGAAAAATTATAATATTATATTACCTACTATATAAAACACAAATATAATCGACAAAGCATCTACATACATGATGAGAATAATTTTGCACATTTATCATTGATTGATAATTGCTACTACCATAACAAGGTTATTAATTGCTTTGTCTTTCGTTACCGTTGATATTTATAATTCGTCATCACTACTGCAAAATAAGTCACTGTCGTTATAAAATACAAGTGACTTGACTCATTCTGTAGTTAATAGGGTGCTGTTTCTGTAGTTAATAGGGTGCTGTTATAAATTCAAAAAATAACTCACAGTCGCCTGTATTTTATACGAATTGAGGCTTATTTTTCCGTAGTGACGACGATATCGTCGTTACTTCGGCAAAATGAGCCGAAGTTCGTATGAAAAAAAAAATGTGTGTCTGTGACTCATTTTAGATTTCATACTGCACCCTAATAACTACAGAATGAGTCACAGTCACGTGTATTTTATAACGACAGTGATTTATTTTGCCGTAGTAAGGACGCTATATGCAATGCCGTGCTCGCCTACATAGATTTATATCGTGGTTACTACGGCAAAATGAGCCACAATATGTATAAAATATATGCAACTGTCGACTCATTTTTTTATTTTAAACAGCACGCCTTTAACTACAGAATAAGTTACAGTCACGTGTATTTTATAACAACAGTGGCTTGTTTTGCCAACGAAGATATTGCGATTGTGAGTCTGTGACTGATTTTAACTTTCAAACAGCACCTTTTAAACTACAGAATAAGTCGCAGTCACTTGTATTTTATAATGACTGTAGCTCATTTTGCCGTAGTAACGACAATATTTTCTGCAGCCGCATTCGTAAAGCGTAATTATTATCGGATAAGAGAAAAATATTTATCTGGACTCACCTTATTGGCTATCAAAACACTATAAGCTCCGCCTCCGAGCGTTTCTGTAGCCCCCACCCCCTGCCCCTATGTTTCTGTCCATTCTTGACGCGGTCAAACTTTAACTAATCCTACCCTTGTCCTTGTCCATTTTAATATGACTTTCACCAATGTTTATTGAAATGCTTAGCTCAAGTGAGCTGATTGTTTATAGAACAACCTATTTTTAATTATTAATTGAATAATTTATATTTTAATTTAATGCAATTTATTTTAATCCCCCCACCCCCACAACCCCCCACCCCACCACCCCCCCCACCCCCACCCCCCCCCGGGCCCCCCCCGAGAATATTTTAGTCTAATGGAAGTGTTGGAGTTTAACGATAGCAGTTCAATAGCCTCGGTGTGCAGTGGGTGTCTGGCTTTGTTGGACGCGGCCAAATTATTATAACTAATTCTATCCTAGTACTTACTCATATGACTTACAAATGTTTATGTTAATTTGAACTTTCATAATCTAAAAATTTAGTGTAAAATTTTAGGTTAGCATCGAACGTATTGGAATCTAACGGTAGCAGTTATTTCCATGGTCTTGGTGTGTGGTGGGTACCTCTTCTTTCCTGGCCTCGCTGGATAGGGCTTCGGCCTAACTGTTAAAACTAATGCTATATTAGTCTACTCTGAAGTATTTTTCACGAATCTTAATCCAGTACTATTTTAGACTAACATCTGAGGTGTTGGAGTCTAACGGTAGCAGTTCCATGGCTTCGGTGTGCGGTGGGTCCCTTGCTTTGTTGGACGCGGGGGTGCCGATTTCTGAACCGGTGGCCGGGGTGGCCATGGGATTGGTCACGGAAGAAAGAGAAGGAGGTACCGGAATTAGTGACTACAGGATACTGACGGACTTGCTGGGGATGGAAGACTACCTCGGCGATATGGACTTCAAGGTAAGCGAGATCTCCGGAGCTCCCAACGGTTATAATGGCCGGAACTCCGGAGAATGACAGACCTGTGCACGGCCCCCCGGGGTTTAAACCGGGGGGGGGGCAATTCCAAAATGGTGGGGGGCACGGGGGCATTTTTTTTTGAAACGGGGAGGGCAATAAAAACGGGGGGGGGCAAGCAGGGGGGGAAGAAAAAGGAGAAAAAAGAGAAAGGGAAAAGGGACAAAAAAGCGCGTAAAATAAGGTAAAAACAGGTCTAAAATGGCTTAAAATACATTGAATAGGTGAAAAACTGCAAAAAATTCGCGATGATGGCGTCATCAGGTCAAAAATGGCGTCATAATTTTAGGGGACTTTTTATTATTTGGCAGGGCAGCAAAACGGGGGCAAATCCTCCAATAAAACGGGGGATCGAGACCGTGCACAGGTCTGGAATGATATTGGGGTTTTATTGGAACTAACAGCACTTTTGTAGACAATAAACTATTGAAATGATTTGAATTTGTTTAAATTTAACCGGTTTAAGGAATTTTTTTTGTTCACAAAGCGCTGCAAATCTGCAGAAAGTGTCGGGCGCTAGTGATGGGCGGAACCCCCGGAACACCGACACCGGAACCCGAATTTTCCAAAAAAAAAAAAGATTTTTCAAAAATCAGCAACAGGATTCGGGACCGGAATTCGGAGTTTTCAAAAATCCGCTACAGGAACCGAAACCGGAATTCCAAATTTCGTCCGGAACATCCGGAACCCGGAATCGCCCATCACTATATGCGCCCCATTGCTGCATTGTGTTGAACTTCGTGTCCACCCGCTACCGAATGCTAAGTGTATCACACTGCACAGACCTGTGCACGGTCTGAAAATGCCCCCCCCCGTTTTATTGGAGGAGTTGCCCCCCCCGTTCATTGCCCCCCCCGCCAAAAAATGAAAAAGTACCCTAAAAATATGACGCCATTTTTGACCTATGATGACGCCATCATCGCGAATTTTTTGCAGTTTTTAGCCTATTTCAATGTATTTTAAGCCATTTTAGACTTATTTTTACCTTATTTCCGCTTTTTTTGTCCCTTTTTGCCCTTTTCCCTTCTTTGGGGGGGGGGGGGGGCAGTGCACAGGTCTGACACTGCAGCACTGGAAAGAAACAGCGTCTGCGGATTTGCAGCGGAAAGAATTCCAAAGAGTGAATCTTTAGAGATTTTTTGGCTAAGTGTTACAATTGCATTGCAATAAACTTATTAGGTAACATATTTTTTTCAATTTAATCTCTTGAAATAATAAATTATTATATTATGTTTGATAAAAAAAAGTTTTTTTAAAAAAAATTTGTAAATTGCACAAAATAAAATAATGAGTTCTTTTGTTTTATGCAATTCACAATTTTTTTTAAAAACTTTTTTTATCAAATATAATATAATAATTTATTATTTCAAGAGATTAAATTAAAAAAAAATGATTCTCTCATGTAATGATTTTGTTGAGACAAAATCATTACATTACATTTGGGGGTCCGAAGAGAACAATTTTAAAAAATTTCCTCGCGCTTCGCTCCGCTCAGCGCTCAACATTTATATACCTTTTTACAACATTTAAGTGACGTTTTTAATGAATTTCAAAGACAATTTTAGAAAATTTTTTCATGCTATCTATCGCACGATTTTTAATGTTATACCTTTTTAAACCGGAAATTTTTCAAGTTTAACTTAAAAAAACAATGCAAATAACAACAAAAAGAATCACCTAGCGCGAAGCGCAAAAAATTTTACCCTTTTTTAATGTCTTTTTACGGTATTTTGAAAATTTGGAGTACAACCCTCTACAACCCTCCTCCTTTCGAAAAATTTGTATGGAGTACAACCTCCCCTTTCCGAAATCCTGGCTACACCCCTGGGTATGTGTTCTTTTTTTCTTGTAGATGTTTTTTTTATTTAACCCGTTCCCTGATTGCCTTTTCCTCGATTACAACGGTTAAACCTACGTATGACCTAGGTCGTATTTAGGTCATACTCATACATAACTTTTGTGCGTGATTAGTGCCATAGGTTAGAACGGTCATGGAAGCTAGGAGGGGTGGTTACCCTGGGTAAATCGAATTTTGAATTCTAGGAGGGGGTCCCAGTGGGGTCCGGACTCCGGAGCCCCCTAGGTTTTTAGGGGGGGTCGACCCGGGGTGCAAAATTTTGAAATCTAGAGAGGGTCAGGTAGGGTCCGGTGTCCAAAGCAAAACAGTTTTAAACCATAATAACTTTAATAATTGTTTTTTTTATAGGGTAAGACTACATTTTATTGAATAAAAAGCGATATTTTGGTGTAAAAAGGGTGTAAAAACATGAATATGTGTTAAAAATTCACGTTTTTGGAGGAAAATTTAGTATAAAAAAACTACATAAAATTTTTCTGAGGGGGGAGGGGGGTCAGATTTTAAATTCTAGAGCTGTTCAAGAGTAAAAAATTCGGAAATTTGGGGGGAGGGGGGCCCAAAATTTTGAGGCTAGGGGGGTGGACCCCACCCTGCCTTCCTCCATCTTTCTCACCTATGATTAGTGCCCAGTGAGCGAGCAAATTAAAGTGGTTAAAGCTGTACGGTAGCAATATGGAAATTTTATTCACTGATACCATTACGTAGGATATTTCATATTGCATAAAGTTTGCATATTACTACCGTACAGCTTTAACCATTTTTAATTCGCTCGCTCACTGGGCACTAATCACGCAAAAAATATGTATCACCTAAGTACGACCCAAGTCATATGCAGAGTTTACCGCGGTAAGGTGTACCTGCGACATTAGTCAGATTTGTGCACTGCCCCCCCCCCCGGGGTATTATTGGAGGGGGGGCATTCCAAAACGGGGGGACAACTTTTTTGAAACGGGGGGCAAGCAGGGTGAAAAGAAAATAAAGAGAAAAAAGAAGAGAAAAAAGGGACAAAAAAGCGAAAATAAGGTAAAAATTGGTCTAAAAAGGCTTAAAATACATTGAAATAGGCTAAAAACTGCAAAAAATTTCCGATGATGGCGTCATCATAGGTCAAAAATGGCGTTATAATTTTAGGGTACTTTTTAATTTTTTAGCAGGGGGGGACAAATCCTACAATAAAGCGGGAGGCATTTCCAGACCGTGCACATATCTGCATTGGTCGTACCAAATTACAATCACCGTGAGACGAAGGTTTCACGGTTGTAACGGGAGATCAACGGTCATCATGGGAATAGGTTAAAGTTTGACATTTTACTAATTAAACAAAAAAGTTCAAAATTTCTTTTGAAAAAAATTATCTGAAAGTGAAAAAAAACCTTTTAGATTGCAGGAACAAAAAGCGGATTAACAGCCATGCAGTTGGATTTGAAGTTACCAGGTATTCCTGAAAATATTTTCAAGGAAACTCTGGAAAGATCTATTGAACCGCTGGGTATTCTTTTGGACATTATGAACCGAACTATATCGAGTAATAAATTTTTTTAATTAAAAATAATTTTATATAAGGGTAGACGAAAAAATTCATTCGAGAAATAACTGAAATCATAAACATTTCGAAAAAAAATAAGGAAATGATTTTGCATTTTATTCTTAAGAAAATATTACAAAAGTGTATGCTTCAACTTTTTTGACTTTCTGTTCCAAAACCAAATTTTTTGAAATTATATAAATTGGAAAATTAGGGCTTAGAGCCAGGCTGAAACCAGGGACAGAACTAAACTGGATAATAATTTGAATGAATTTAGTTTTGAGTAAACTCAAGTGAATTTAGTAATCAACCTTAACTTAGCAAAAAATTGAAATGAATTTCATTTTGAATTAAATGAAATTAATTTTGTAAAAGAAAATTTTAAAACTAAATAATTAGTGGAGTTAAGTTCTAACCGTTCGTTCCAGAGTTGTAAAAAGTAATGATTTTCGATTATTTTAACTAAAAAATTTAAAAATCGAGTAAAAGTGAAAGCAAACAAAAATCCGTTACTTTTATTAGTTCAAGTAAAAGTAAAAAAACTTTTTACAACACTAGTTCATTCATTAATATGTTGATTTTTGTGTTTTATTTGCTCCGATGGAACATTTTGTAATTATTGAAGTCAACCGCACATAACCACAGACCTGTACACGGTCTGGAAATGCCCCCCGCGGTTTATTGGAAGATTTGCCCTCCCCCCGTTTTATTGTCCCTCCCCCCGCCAAAAAATGAAAAAGTACCCTAAAATTTTGACGCCATTTTTGACCTATGATGACGCCATCATCGCGAATTTTTTGCAGTTTTTAGCCTATTTCAATGTATTTTAAGCCATTTTAGACCTATTTTTACTTTATTTTCGCTTTTTTTTGTCCCTTTTTTCCCTTTTCTTTTCTTTTTTTTTCTTTCTCCCCTACTTGCTCCCCTCCCCCGTTTTATTGCCCCCCCCCCGTTTCAAAAAAGTTGCCCCCCCTGCCCCCCCGTTTTGGAATCGCCCCCATCCAATAAAACTCCGAGAGGGAGGGGGCAGTGCATACTAGGTCTGTAACCACACAGTTTTTTTGTATAATTGTTTTGGAATAACCACAACCCGATGAGAGTGTATTTAAGACGTTAGAACTCAAGTGTCAGATAGATTTAAAAATATAGTTTGAATTTAAAACGAGCACTAGATACATTGAGCCGTCGAACAACTTAGTGATGTGTTTTATTTTAGTTAGGGCTCAATATTTTGCTTGAGAAATTAGGCTATTTTGAGCTTAGCGTAGTTAGCTACTAAAAAGCTCGCTTAAAATGGATAATTTAAAGTTTATTTATTCTTAGGATTCTTGTTTGAAACATACATGGGCACGGGGAGGGTTAAATCCTGACGCTGAAGGGGGTTTAACCCCCCCCCTCCCAGTGGGGAGGGGAGAAAAGGTTAACTTCTCGAAATTTTTCCAAAATTTGGGGAGGTTAACCTTTTCTCCCCTCCCCCACTTCTGAGTGGGAGGGGGGGTTAAACCCCCTTCACAGAATTTGGGGGGTTAACCCTCCCGTGCCCATGTATGTTTCAAACAGATCCTAAGAATAAATAAACTTTAAATTATCCATTTTAAGCGAGCTTTTTAGTAGCTAACTACGCTAAGCTCAAAATAGCCTAATTTCTCAAGCGAAATATTGAGCCCTAACTAAAATAAAACACATCACTAAGTTGTTCGACGGCTCAATGTATCTAGTGCTCGTTTTAAATTCAAACTATATTTTTAAATCTATCTGACACTTGAGTTCTAACGTCTTAAATACACTCTCATCGGGTTGTGGTTATTCCAAAACAATTATACAAAAAAACTGTGTGGTTCCAGACCTCGTAGGCACTGCCCCCTCCCGCTCGTTTTTTTATTGGATGGGGGCGCTTCCAAACCGGGGGGGCATGGGGGGCAACTTTTTTGAAACGGGGGGGGGGGGGCAATAAAACGGGGGAGGGGAGCAAGGAGGGAAAAGAAAAGAAAA
This sequence comes from Microlaimidae sp. YZB2_3, assembly GCA_030248175.1. Lineage (NCBI taxonomy): Eukaryota > Metazoa > Nematoda > Chromadorea > Desmodorida > Microlaimidae > Microlaimidae sp. YZB2_3. The sequence goes on from JASAMX010006785.1 coordinate 31,815, forward strand.
AAGAAGAAAAAAAGAAAAAAAGGGACAAAAAAAAGCGAAATAAAGTAAAAATAGGTCTAAAATGGCTTAAATACATTGAAATAGGCTAAAAACTGCAAAATTCCGTGATGATGGCGTCATAATAGGTCAAAAATGGCGTCAAAATTTTTAGGCAACTTTTTTATTTTTTGGCGGGGGAGGGACAATAAAACGGGGGGTAAATCTTCCAATAAAGCAGGGGGATGGCGCTTCCAGACCGTGTACAGGTCTGTGGTTATGTCCGGCTGACTTCAATAATTACAAAATGTTCCATCGGAGCAAATAAAACACAAAAATCAACATATTAATGAATGAACTAGTGTTGTAAAAAGTTTTTTTACTTTTACTTGAACTAATAAAAGTAACGGATTTTTGTTTGCTTTCACTTTTACTCATTTTTAAATTTTTTAGTTAAAATAATCAGAAAATCATTACTTTTTACAACTCTGGAACGAACGGATACAACTACAACTCCCACTAATTATTTAGTTTTAAAATTTTCTTTTACAAAATTAATTTCATTTAATTCAAAATGAAATTCATTTCAATTTTTTGCTAAGTTAAGGTTGATTACTAAATTCACTTGAGTTTACTCAAAACTAAATTCATTCAAATTATTATCCAGTTTAGTTCTGTGCCTGGTTTCAGGCCTGGCTCTAAGCCCTAATTTTCCATATTTAGCGAAAATAGTATTGGTTTTTTGGAACAGAAAGTAAAAAAAGTTGAAGCATACACTTTGTAATATTTTCTTAAGAATAAAATGCAAAATAAGTTTCCTTATTTTTTTTCGAAATGTTTATGATTTCAGTTATTTCTAGAATGAATTTTTTCGTGTACCCTTATATAAAATTATTTTTAATTAAAAAAAATTTATTACTTCGATATAGTTCGGTTCATAATGTCCAAAGAATACTCAGCCGGTTTAATAGATCTTCCAAGAGTTTCCTTGAAAATATTTTCAGGAATACCTGGTAACTTCAAATCCAACTGCATGGCTGTTAATCCGCTTTTTGTTCCTAGCAATCTAAAAGGTTTTTTTTCACTTTCAGATAAATTTTTTTTCAAAAGAAATTTTGAACTTTTTGTTTAATTAAGTCAAATGTTCAATATTTTAACCTATTCCCATGATGACCGTTGATCTCCCGTTAGAACCAGTGAAACCTTGGTCTCACGGTGATTGTAATTTGGTACGACCAATGCAGATATGTGCACGTTCTGGAATGCCTCCCGCTTTATTGTAGGATTGTCCCCCCTGCTAAAAATTAAAAAGTACCCTAAAATTATAACGCCATTTTTGACCTATGATGACGCCATAATCGGAAATTTTTTGCAGGTTTTAGCCTATTTTCAATGTATTTTAAGCCTTTTTAGACCAATTTTTACCTTATTTTCGTTTTTTGTCCCTTTTTTTTCTCTTCTTCTCTTCATTTCTTTTACCCTGCTTGCCCCCCGTTCAAAAAAGTTGTCCCCCCGTTTTGGATGTACCCCCCCTCCAATGATACCCCGGGGGGGGGGGGGCACCGACATCTTGAGCTAATGTCGCAGGTACACCTTACCGCGGTAAACTCTGCATATGACTCGGGTCGTACTTAGGTGATACATATTTTTTTCGTGATTAGTGCCCCAGTGAGCGAGCGAATTAAAAAATGGTTAAAGCTGTACGGTAGTAATATGCAAACTTTATGCAATAAAATATGAAATATACCTACGAAATGGTATCAGTGAATAAAATTTCCATATTGCTACGGTACAGCTTTAACCACTTTCAATTTTGTTCGCTCACTGGCACTAATTCATAGGTGAGAAATCATGGAGGAAGGGCAGGGGTGGGGTCCCACCCCTCAGCCTCAAAATTTTCGGCCCCCCTCCCCCCAAATTTTTGAATATTTTACCCTTGAACAGCTCAGAATTTAAAATCTGACCCCCCTCCCCCTCAAAAAAATTTTAGGTAGTTTTTTTATATTCAATTTTCCTCCAAACGCGTAATATTTTACCACATATTTCATGTTTTTTAGATCCCTTTACACCAAAATATCGCTTTTTATTCAGTAAAATATTACGTCTTACCCTATAAAAAAACAAATTATTAAAGTTATTATGGTTTTAAACTGTTTTGCTTTGGACACCGGACCCCACCTTGACCCTCTCTTAATTTCAAATTTTTGCACCCCGGTAGAGCCCCCCTAAACCTTAGGGGGCTCCGAGAGATTCACAGACCCCCACTCGAACCCCTCCTAGAATTCAAAATTCGGTCCCAGGGTAACCGCCCTCCAAGCTTCCATGACCGTTCTCCGTTCTATGGGCGCTAATCACGCACAAAAGTTATGTATGGTGTATGAGCCTAAATACGACCTAGGTCATACGTAGGTTTAACCATTATTAATCGGGAGAAAGGCAATAAGGAACGGGTTAAATAAAAAAAACATCTACAAGAAAAAAAAAACACATACCCAGGGGTGTAGCCAGGATTTCTGAAAGGAGGGGTTGTACTCCATACAAATTTTTCGAAAGGGGGGGGGGTTGTAGGGGGTTGTACTCCAAATTTTTAAAATACCGTAAAAAAGACATTAAAAAAGGGAAAAATTTTTTGCGTTTCGCGCTAGGTGATTGTTTTGTTTGTTTATTTGCATTGTTTTTTTTAAAGTAAAATTGAAAAATTTCCAGTTTAAAAAGGTATAACATTAAAAATAGTGCGATAGATAGCATGAAAAAATTTTCTAAAAATTTGTCTTTGAAATTCATTAAAAACGTCACTTCAATGTTGTAAAAAGTTATATAAATGTTAGAGACGCTGAGCGGAGCCAAAGCGCGAGAGAAATTTTTTAAAATTGTTCTCTTTCGGACCCCCAAATGTAATGTAATGTAATGATTTTGTTCTAGACAAAATCATTACATGAGAGATCATTTTTTTAATTTAATCTCTTGAAAATAATAAATTATTATATTATATTTGTATAAAAAAAAGTTTTTAAAAAAAATTGTGAATTGCATAAAACAAAAGAACTCATTATTTTATTTTGTGCAATTTACAATTTTTTTTAAAAAAACTTTTTTTATCAAATATAATATAATAATTTATTATTTCAAGAGATTAAATTGAAAAAAAATATGTTACCTAATAAGTTTATTGCAATGCAATTGTAACACTTAGCCAAAAAATCTCTAAAGATTCACACTTTGAAATTCTTTCCGCTGCAAATCCGCAGACGCTGTTTCTTTCCAGTGCTGCAGTGTGATACACTTAGCATTCGGTAGCGGGTGGACACGAAGTTCAACACAATGCAGCCATAGGTGAGCACGGTCGGGGAAGCTAGGGGGGGGTGGTTACCCGGGGTAAATCGAATTTTGAATTCTAGGAGGGGGTGCAGAGGGGGTCGGAGGGAACCCCCCCCCTAGCTCTTTGCAGGGGGGTGGACCGGGGTGCGAAATTTTGAAATCTGAGAGGGGTCAGGTGGGGTCCGGTGTCCAAAAGCAAAACAATTTTAAACTATAATAAATAATATTATAGGATAGTGTAGTTTATTGAATAAAAAGCCGTATTCATGGATAAAAAGGAGTGTAAAAGCATGAACATGTGTGATGAAATTCACGTTTTGAAGAAATTAGTATGCAAAAAAGGTACCTAAAATTTTCCCGAGGAGAGAGGGTCAGATTTCAAAATGTAGAGGGGGGTCAGGGTTGAGGGTGGGAATTTGGGGGGGGGGGCCCCCCTCGAATTTCTTCTAGAGAGAGGCCGGAATTTCGAGGCCCGGGGGGGTGGACCCACCCCTGCCCCTTTCTAGCCTATGAGATGCAGCAATGGGGCGCGTGTAGTGATGGGCGATTCCGGGTTCCGGATGTTCCGGACAAATTTGGAACCAGTTCAGTTTCTGTCGAAATTTTGGAAAATCTCGATTTGCCGATTTCAGTTTATATAGCAGATTTTTGAAAATTCCGAATTTAGATTTTTCCCGAATCCCATAGCTAATTTTTTGAAAAATCTTTTTTTTTGGAAAATTCGGGTTCCGGTGTCAGTGTTCAGGGGTCCCGCCCATCACTGTAGCGCCCGACACTTCTGCAGATTTGCAGCGCTTTGTGAACAAAAAAAAATTCCTTAAGCGGTTAAATTTAAACAATTCAGATAATTTCAATCGTTTATTGTCTACAAAATTGCTGTTAGTTCCAATTCTCCTCGGTTCCGGCCATTATAACCGTTCGCAAGCTCCGAAAATCTCGCCTACCTTGAAATCCATATCGCCGAGGTAGTCTTCCATCCCCAACGAGTGCCATACAGTATCCTGTAGTCACTAATTCCGGTACCTCCTTCTCTTTATTCCATTAACCAATCCATGGCCACGCGGGCCACCCGGGTTCAGAAATCGGCGCGCCGGCGTCCAACAAAGCAAGGGACCCACCGCACACCGAAGCCATGGAACTGTTAACCAAAGACTCCAACACCTCCAGATGTTTTAGTCTGAAATCGCGTATCGTGATTCAGTTTCGTGAAAAATTGTTTCAGAGAGAGTAGACTAATATAGCATCTAGTTTTTAACAGTTCAGGCCGAAGCCCTATCCAGCGAGGCCAAGACAAAGGTACCGCGCACCACCAGAGGCACATGGAAATAACTGCTACCGTTGCACATTCTCAATACGTTCGATGTTAACCTAAAGTCTAACGCTAAATTTTTAAATTAATGAAAGTTCGAATTCAACATCAACATTTGTCAGTCATATGAGTCAGTACTAGGATAGAATTAGTTATCAAATAATTTGGCCGCGTCCAACAAGAGCCGGACGCCCACTGCACACCGCAGGCTATTGAACTGTATCAGACCAGAACTCCAACACTTTCCATTCATAGGTGTTTTGGGGGAGGGGACTAGGAGGGGTGCTCCCCCTCAAGCCGAAATTTTTGGACCCCCCCCCCTAGAAAAAAATTCAGGGGCCCTCCCCAAAGTTAGAGAGCAAGTACAGGCCTAAACCCCCCTCAGCGAGTCTGACCCCCTTCCCCCCCCCCGCCTCCCAACCACTTTAGAAGTATATTTTTTTATTTTCTGTCAAAAACACGGTTTTTTGAGTTTGGACGGGGGGTGTTTGATACATTTTTTAGGCCTCTAAATAAGCTGCTTTAATACATAAAATTCAATAGTCCTAAAAACACTTGACTATTGAGCTGAGGGAATTTGCTGCAAAAAATTGGGGCCCACTGACCCCTCCTAAATTTGAAATACTCGCACCGGCGGGTCGACCCTGGGAGGGCCAGGGGGGTCCCAGACACCCTGGACCCCTAAAAAATGTCAGCCTTCTCATCAACTTCCCTAGCGGTTCCCAACTACAAAGCACCTATGCTTTCATTAACTAAAAATATTCTCGAGATTAAAATAAATTGCATTAAATTAAAATATAAATTATTTAATTAATAATTAAAAATCAGTTATTCTATAAACAATAACTCATTCTGAGCTAAGCATTAAAATAAACATTGGTGAAAGTCATATTCAAAATGGACGAGGACAAGGGTAGGTTAGTTAAAGTTTGACCGCGTATAGAATACGAACAAGAAACGTGGGCGGGGTGGGGGGCTACGGGAAACGCTGGGAGGCAGAGACTATAGTGTTTTGATAGCCAATAAGGTGTGAGTCCAGATAAATATTTTCTCTCCTGCAATAAATCCATTACACTTTACGAATGCGGCTGCAAAATATATCGTTCTTCAGCAAAATGTGATTAACACATTATCAAAGTGCGAGTGACTGACTTATTCTGTAGTTCACAAAAGGTGCTGTTTAAAAGTTGAATCGGTCGCCAGAACACAATCGCAATATCTTCGTTGGCAAAACAGACCACTGTTGTTATGATACACGTGACTGTAACTTATTCTGTAGTTTAAAGGCGTGCTGTTTTAAAATAAAAAATGAGTCACAGTTGCATATATTTCCTACATATTGTGGCTTATTTTGCGTAGTAGCCACGATATAAATCTATGTAGGCGAGCACGGCATTGCATATAGCGTCCTTAACGGCAAAATCAATCACTGTCGTTATAAAATACACGTGACTGTGACTCATTCTGTAGTTATTGCGGTGCAGTATGAATCTTAAAATGAGTCACACAGACACACATTTTTCATTCGAAACTTTCGGCTAATTTTGCCGAAGTAACGACGATATCGTCGTCACTACGGAAAAAAAATAGACCTCAATTCGTGCCTGATTTAGGCGACTGTGAGTTATTTTTTGAATTTATAACAGCGCCCTATTAACTACCAAAACAGCCCCTATTAACTTACGGTAATGAGTCTACAGTCACTTGTATTTTATAACGACAAGTGGGTTATTTGCAGTCAGGTAATAAACGAATTATAAATATCAACGGTAACGAAAGACAAAGCAATTAATAACCTTGTTATGGTAGTGGCGATTATCAATTAATAGTGCAATGTCAGAATTATTATCATCATGTATGTAGATGCTTTGTCGATTATATTTGTGTTTTATAGTATTAGTAGGTAATATATAGTATAATTTTTCGCGTATGCTGACTATTATTTTTTTCTAATCGGCAATCTAAAGTACGCCCGAAAATATCGGTTTTGTTAAAAAATACTTTTTTGCATAAGCTTAGCGTAGGTGAAAATTTATTGCAAATATTTTTTTATGTGTTTATATCAATTCTGATATTATTTTAAGACTACGTAATGCACATCAATCACATTTGGGCCATACATGGGCACGGGGGGGGTTGGGGGGACTAACCCAATTATAAAATCATGAAAGACTAACCCACCACTCAGAAGTGGGGGGCAAAGAAAAAGTTAGCCCCAATTTGGAAAAATCGATGAATTAAATGTCTTTAAAATGACTTCTAACTGCCTCCAAACTTAAGTTTTAAAGATTGCAAATGAAAATGTTAAGCAATTGAGAAAGCTCTAAAATGCAATAAAAAGGGCTTTTAAACCTCAAAGTAGCGTTTTTTACCTAATTTTTCCTTCAAAATAAAGAAAACGATATGGTTAAAATGCACTTTACAAAAAAACGATATGGG
>JASAMX010006786.1:0-23211 GCA_030248175.1 Microlaimidae sp. YZB2_3
ACCGCTTCCTCCGAAATGGTCGCCAGATAGTAAAATTTGGGGGTTTTCAGAGGCTAAAAATTCAAAATTTTCCAGCGCCTCGCTAATCGCTCGGCGCCAAATTATACAATAATTTTAGTATCACAATTGACCCCCAAACACCAAAATTTTTTCCGCTTTGCTTTGCTCAGCGGTCACTTTCTATAGTATAAATACATATATCTCGCTATATACGTTATTAGGCCAAAAACAGTGTATTATACAGCTTTATCTACGTTTAACTCTGTTTTTTAAACGTTTTCAAAAATAAAGGGGGGCTCCGTCCCCCCCCCAAAAAAAAGTTTCGGGGGGAGGGGGGGCTCCGTCCCCCGAAATTTTTTTGTACAATCCGCCCCTCTCCACCCCTCCAAAATGAAACCCTGGGTGGGTACGTCCCTGCTTTGTAACCATGCATAGATTAAAACAGACACAAAATAGATAATTATTGAAACATACATGGGCAAGTTGGTCCGGAGTGGGGGGGGTTAAACCCCAAATTAGGGGGGGTTAAAATCCGAAAAACGCAAAATACCCATATCGTTTTTTTTCTGGAGTGCATTTTACCCATATCGTTTTTTGATTTTGAAGGAAAAATAGGTAAAAAACGCTAATTTTAGGTCAAAAAGTCCTTTTTATTGCATTTTTGAGCTTTCTATTGCTTAAAACATTCATTTTGAGCTCAAAACTTAAGTTTGGAGGCAGTTAGAAGTCATTTTAAAGACATTTTTTCTTCATTTTTCCAAAATTGGAGGGGTTAACTTTTTCCCCCCCCCCCCACTTCTGAGTGGAAGGGGGGTTAAACCCCCCTTCTCGGAATTTGAAGGGGGGTTAACCCCCCTAACCCCCCCGTGCCCATGTATGTATTAAAATGCTGGTCAAGTTGTTTCCACTAGTTTTTGATTTCCACATCTCACAGAAATGGGGTAAAAATCGCAAGTTTTGCTTAGGAGGATTTCTTACGGGTAGTTGGACTAGAGGTCGCTTCAATTTCAAAAATCAAAAATAGTTCATTTAAACCTTAGTATTATTATTAAAAATTTATAAAAAAATTATGTCAATCGAATGTTTATTAAAAAACTTTCCGAATCGTATTAATTTTTGGCTGACGTGTTGGTATTTCTTGGGATATGGCAAGTATTTAACAAAAATAAAATAAAGAATTCGGTTTGTTTTGAGTTTTTGACATTTATCTCAAAATCGTATGAAACAATGCGCGGGTTTTTTTACAGACCCTAAAAAAACAAGCTCTGGTGCATGTTTCACGTCTAGTAACTCGATACCCTAACTAATGTCTGTACGAAAAAATGTGGATTAGCGACTAAACTGGAAATTTAAAAGCTTTATCTCAATAACCCTGCAACGAATTTAGGCAGTGCTCATATCAATGTTTAGCTAAGACATTTATCAATCATTTGTATTTAAAAGTTTTGTTCCTTAGTGATACGTGACTCCATCGTTATTTTCTATACGATGAAAAAATCTGGTCCTTCAAAAAAGCAATTTTTTTTATTAATAATAAATTTAAAAAAAACGCTCTTTTGTATGCTGTTAGTACTTTGCTCAAAATTTAGACAAAACTTACTTGCTCATTTTTAATGACGTCTTAAATGCGGCTGGTTTCTGCAATTTTCGCAAAACAATTGTCTGGCCTGGCGATCATAGATGTTTTTGGTCAGGTCCGCTAGGGGTGGTCCACCACCGTGTGAAAGGCCAAAATTTTTTAGGGGGGAGTCCAGGGGGGTCCGGATTCCTCTAGCTTTTTGGGGGGGAGTCGACTCCGGGTGCGAAATTTCAAATTTAGTTGGGGGGGTCAGTGAGGAACAAAGTTTTTTTAAATTAATAATTTAAGTGTTTTTAGGACTAATATTTATTTTATATGCTAAAACAGCCTATTTAAGCCTAAAAAGTGTATTTAAACACTGTTTTTAACTAAAAAACCGTGTTTTTGACAGTAATAAAAAATATACTTCTAAACTAGTCGAGAGGGGAAGGGATAGGGGGTCAGCCTCGCTAGGGGTGGTCAGGCCGAACCGCTCTCGAGTTTGGGGGGAAGGGGGCCATAGATTTTTTCTAAGGGGTCTGAAGTTATAAATGCTTTAAAACTGTGTAAAATTAAAATAAAACCTTATTGCAACTTAAATCATAGTTTTTTTTAATAATTATGTAATAATAGAATAGTAATTATATTGTCTTGATTATAAAGTGAAGTATCACAAACTTTTTAATCCATAATTTTATATTTAATTAAAGATTATATACATACATGGACGTAGCCAGGGGGGTCTAGACCCTCCTTTTGGGTCGGCAAAGGGAAAAATTTGAAGTTCAACCCCCCTTTTGGGTTGCCAAGGATAAAAACTTGTGGGTCTAGAACAGTGGCGTGCTCAGATTTTCATTTGGGAGGCGGTCTGGGGGGGGTAAATACTAACCCTGAAGGGGGGTCTGGGGGCTGGAGCCCCTCAGTAATGGGGGTCTGGGGGGGCGACAGCCCCCCAGCAGGGTCAAGGAGCAGAGCCCCTTGTCAGGGTGGTCCGGGGGGCAGAATGCCCCCCCCCCGGGGGAAAAATTTTTAATTTAAGGCGCTAAAATACACCAGAAATTTTAATTCCAGATGTTTATTACAAAATTTAAGGTTTTTTATCCCTTTACATTTAAAACAGGTGTTTAAAACTTTAATAAAAGGTTAATAATGTTTAATTAATGTTTGTTGAATAATAGGAGAAAAAATGAAGTATATGACATAAACAAGGTAATAAACACTCCGCGCGAAGCGCGGAGAATTTTTTTAGTCCTTTTATTACGCTTAAAAATTTTTCTCCGGGAGGCGAATTTGGGGGGGGGGTGTCCCCGCGTACCCCAAATTTAAGGGGGGGGGGGGGGGGTGTCAGCAAAATCCAAAATTTTGGGGGGTATAACCCCTCCCCCAACCCCCTTCCTTGCCCACCTATGGTAAGAATATAAGTTTAGATATTAAAACAGTATAATTTTAATTTTTTATTGAGCGAAACAAAATTTTTTAACGGTAAGGGTAACAGTATAAGTGTAGATATTGAGCAATTACCTTTAGAGCTGACTCTTGATTTACCGATAAAAATAATTTTTTTTGCTTTTCCAAGTTATAGTTTTGAGTACCGTAAGCCAATTGTTGATATTTTGAGAAATACTTTGTTAGAACTTTCAATAAAGGTGTCAAAATCATAATCGTTCTGTTTTTAATATTTTTTAAAAAACTTTGCTCATACAACTAAATTGTTTGAGCACAAAAATTGAACGTTTGAGCTTTCACTTTAACATTTATTTGATTTTTCTTCCACCATAATGTTTTTTTTAATTGTTAACGATATGGCCGCAAAAAGTTACAATGCTTCAGGGTACATGAGAAAATTGTACCAAAAATTACCCAAATTAAAATCAAAAATATTGACAAGATAAAGCACATTTTGACAACTATTTAAAAAAAGAATTTTACGGTATTCTAAAAAATCCTTTTTATGAATTACTTGAGAGATTTCCAAGCAGGGCAGTTTCCCAACCGTGGCACCTGTGAACCCGTAAACAGAATTAGCGCTAATTTTTAAGGCAAGCTGTCGTCCGTCCAGTACCATTCTGCGAAATGGATTTGTCTCCGACTTTAAATCTGCTTTAGCCCGTTTTCTAGCAGCTAATACAATAAAAAGTTTATCTATGCTTAAAGCAAAAACAAGTGTAGTGATGTTCCTACCCTTCAATATCATGCTCCTTAGCTCCAGGAATTTAAAGCGGGCGCTCCGCTCCTTAAATGAACGAATTCAATCTTATTTAAGCTTAAAATACTTTTAATGTTACTCTTTTTGCTTTTTTAAGACTATTCTAACGTTTTAAATAGGTTTTGAAAAAATTTAATTTACAAAAAAACTTTGACAAAATAATCTATAGTATAACTTTTACTTATTCATGAATATACTGAAAAAAATACGGCGGAGCACCAGGAGTTGCTCCGGTGCTCCTAATAGTGGGGCTCCGCTTCGGATCTCGGAGCTCCGGGGCACATCACTACACCAGTGACGCATGGGTATATCTCTTAGTGCAATTTTTACTGTCTATCTTGTCATTTAGTGAAACTGCATTCCCATTTTTTAGTTACATATAAATTATTTATTTTTTCCTTTTTTAAACAAAATAAGGTATATTGAATCAATTAATCACGGTCACGGGCTAAGTTTTTTTTTAATGTCAAATCGACGCCAATGGCGCCTAAAATTTTAGGTCTGGGCGCCAGCCTGGCGCCTAGATTTTTGGCCATAAACGTATTCTTTAACCGTTTTTTAGTCAACCAGACAAAAAAGAACACAAAATTTTTAAGGTTTCAAAAGACTAATTTTCAAAAATTTTCTTCCGCTTCGCTTCGCTCAGCGCGTATTGTTTTAGTTTATCTACAATTTAATCCTTTTTTATGATATATATATATATATATATATATATATATATATATATATATATATATATATATATATATATATATATATATATATATATATAAATATATATGTGTAAAGATTTAGGTTCTAACTGGTTACATTTTTTAATTAAAAAAAACCATTTAAAAGTAAAATTCTAAAAACACCTATTATTAGTTTTGATTAAAGCCTGAAAATAACTTCTGAAAAATCCTTTTTTGCTTGCACGGATATTGCAAGAATATTCAAAGTGTTAAAAAGAATTTAATTTATCTTTAATACTAAAATATTGAGCTTCAAGCTGTTTGTTTAATGGAGCTCCGCTTTGTAGAGCTACGGAGCTATCCACGTCTACGAGCAATTCACGGTCCACCTATGGTTGTACTAATTGTGTGAATAATAAAAAAAGCAATGCTAGAGATTGTTTAGTAAAAAATTTTTTGTAAACTAAAATTTTTCAAAACTTATTAAAGGCAATTAAAAAACTGTAAAAATGCGAATAAAATAATTAAAACATTTAAGCTTAAATAAGCTTGAAATCAAATATTTTAGGGAATGAACTCCAAGGCTCCTTCCGCTATAAGTGGCCGGGGCTCCGGAGCATGTGGGAGGGTAGAAACATCACTAGTCTTTATGTTTTCTTGTTAAATTATATAATTCTTGAACAAAATTTTACGCATTTCAAGTTCAGTATTGAGATGGGCAAAATAAGTCGTTTTTTTTAAATTAATTGTACTACTATACAACACGAAACGTTTAACTGCAAAAGCCATCTAAAAATAGGGTAGGGGTAAAAGCCGGACCACCCAGACGGACTGACGGAAATCGAAGGGGTAAAACCCGGACCGTCGGACCGTCAAAAAACGCAAATATCTCAATAAATACTGCATAAAATTATGAAGTAAACACATTAAATTGATGCTTATGGCATTCTGCAAAATATGTAACAGGTTTTAAAAGTTGGTTTTCTATATTTAAAAAAATAAAATCTTCCGGGTTTTTAGTTCGCATGACCAAGTTTTTAAGGGTGCAATTTTCCCAATTTCGAAGTACATTAGCTCAATTAATTACAATAATTAGCTACAATTCTATATAATAAACTATGTTTATGGTTAAATGATCTGTGAAATACAGAGTTATTAAATGGTTTCTAAATACACCTTAAATCAAGACTTGAGGATCTACTGTCCAGTTTTTAATTTGAATACAAAAAAACGGCCGCGCGTTCAAACGATAAAAAATACCGCGTATTTAAAATTTTATTTCAATTTATATTGCGAACGAAATATTACTTCCATCATGAGTTTTGCAAAAGAAGCACTGGCAGTTTAATACAGAATTATATTTATATACATTTTTAATTTAAAAAAATTTAATTTTAATTTATGGAACATATTTAATTTTACTAATTCATGGAAAATAAACTTTCGGTAAGTGTAAGGTAAGGTAAGTAACTTTCGGTTAATAAAATAAATAAACTTACGGTAAGTGTGTCAACAAATACCCGCGTAAAGGAAACCCGCAATATTTTAATTTTTTTAATATAAACAAAAACACAAAAATAAGCAAATAAACGTGAAGCTTGTGATCTGGAGATTGCAAAAATATTTTTATTTTTTATAGAGCTTATGTATTTCTTGAGATATTTGCGTTTTTAGACGGTCCGTCAGTCCGGGTTTTACCCCATCGATTTCCGTCAGTCCGTCCGGGTGGTCCGGCTTTTACCCCCACCCTAAAAATATGCATATATTGAAAAAACTAATATGTGGCCTTTTTGTGAAAATATAGAAAAAATTTATGTTATTGGCGCCTAGATTTCTGGGCTGGCGCCTAAAATTTTGAAGCTAGGCGCCAGCTGGCGCCTAGGCGCTGGCGAAAAAAAAAACCCAGGTCACGGGTATATTATAAATTTAATTAATTCAAGGAATGCAGATAAATTATAATACCTTGTTTTGGGATGTTGTGCTTATTTAAATTTGGTGAATAAATTAACTGTTTAAACATTAATATAATGTTTTTAAAAAATGTTCATAGAATTTTTACAGATAAATTACAAATAAGTTACGACTTTTAAAAAACAAATTTGTAACAAATTCACACGAATTTTGTTCATTTGTTTCACTAAAAATATAAAATATTAGTTAGATTAGGATCGGGTTAGAACTAGATATTTTTATAAACAGAAATGAAAATAATTTTTGTGTAATAAATAAAATATAAAAAATAAAATAATAAAAATTTTTAAATCTAAACCAATCCTTCAAAAGTTAGAAAATAATAGCTTATTCAACACAAATTTTTTAATTATTGTGATAAATATTGCTAAATTTTATATCAATCAATAAATATGTCAATGATTTTTATGATAAACAATTTTATTATTGCTAACTAAATATATGCGGTGGATTGTCAAAGCTCAAAATAAGCGAATTTTTGCCTTTTGGAGTGGCAATTAATATTTTTATAAAATTTAGATATGCAATTGCCTTAGAATTGAATGAAATTGCACTAAATCCACAGTAAGCTTAGCTAGCAGTTTGCTAAAGCTCATATTTTACTGAACCCACTAATTTCGATAAAGCCGTGCTTAAAATAATTATGGGATTAGTAATTAAAAAATACCCAGGAGATCTTCCAGAATTTGCGGTAACAATCCTTTGCGGACATTTGATTTTACGAAGTAGTTACCGGTTGGTGTCTTAATATATTCATCAGGCGAAAGTCTAAAAAACTACAGTCTATAAATATATAATATGACACAATGACTGTAATTAACTAGAATACGTTTTGCTATTATGGTGTTATTATTTTGGCAACTAATAAAGCTTCTGCTTGAATCTGAGCGTTAAATCTGATATTTATAGTCCGGCTTTTAATAACAGTGACTAGTTCGCAGCACCGTTACATTCGGAATATATTGTAAACATAAAATAGTTTATCAAAAAACATACGATTCTCTAATTGCTGAGCCTTGAATTAGCGTTGTATAGCAGAGGTTGTGAGCCATCATAATAGAAGGATACAAGGAAGCAAAATCCAACGTCGCTATTGGAACTTTATAAAATCTACAAAACTTGCAATAATAAATAAAATTGTGATAGATTTTGTGCGTGAGAAATGAAATTTATAAAATACTGCGTGTTTTATTAGTTTTAAAACATAAAATGTGACAATTTATTATTATATATGCAGACCTGTGCACGGTCTGAAAATGCCCCCCCCCCGTTTTATTGGAGGATTTGCCCTCCCGTTTTATTACCCCCCCCCCCCGCCAAAAAATGAAAAAGTACCCTAAAAATATGACACCATTTTTGACCTATGATGACGCCATCATCGCAAATTTTTTGCAGTTTTTAGCCTATTTCAATGTATTTTAAGCCATTTTAGACCTATTTTTACCTTATTTTCGCTTTTTTTGTCCCTTTTCCCTTCTTTTTTTCTCTTTTTTCCCCTTTTTTTCTTTTTTTTTCTTTCCCCCCTGCTTGCCCCCCCCGTTTTATTGCCCCCCGTTTCAAAAAAATTGCCCCCGTGCCCCCCATTTTGGAATCGACCCCCCCGTTTTAACCCCGGGGGGGGGGGCCGTGCACAGGTCTGTATATGAGATGATTTTGTATTTGACTAATGTACTGTACATTATTAATGACATGTACTTGTATTGTATCTATCTTTTAAATTAAGCAATATCGTAATGGTGTAATACCCCTTCACTGGTTCAATAACAGTAGCACCTTCATAAGTTTCTTCGGCCATTGATGCGTTAACAACCGGGATGAAAATATTTTTTTCTTTCGTCTAAATTTTTGAGAATTTGGTTTTTATTATAAAGCAACGAAACAGATACATAGCGATAGCGAACATATTTGAAGGTAAATACATTGGTTTATTATTTTATTATTACTTACTATTGTCCATTTGGAATAGAGACAGTTACGAAATCGTATAAATATGTTTATTTTTAATTATATTTTTGTCTGTGTTATTTACATTAAACTCATATGAAAGCTGTCAGCAAACTAATTCTAAAAAATAATTTTATTTTTGAGAACACTGAATTTTTTTTTTGGTGCAAAGATGGTCTAAATTTAGTTTACTTAACAAGCTAAAGCATAAATTGTGTTGAAAAAAATAAATCATACAATACAAAGAATCATGTGGTCAAAAGTTACACTTTCGGCTGAAAAAATGATTTACATTGTTACAATTTTAGAGGTAGGGCAATTGAATTTTTTTAACTCAACGGATAACCAAGAGATCAATCAGTTTAAGGCCAGATAGTTGCCTATTAGGACCGCCTCCTTCAAAAATTATAAATTCAAATGTCAGACCAAATTAGATCCAGACAGTTTCCAATATATCTCTGTCATTTTAAAATAGAGAATAATGTTACGTAATTATATAAAACAAGTAGTTTCATTTCATAAATTTAATCATAGAGACACTTAGATTTATAATTGTGGTTTTAAGTTGGTTTATTGACATAAATGAACACGGTCAAAAACCTAGGGGGGTGTTTACGCCGGATAAATGACATTTCAAAATCTAGGGGGGTCCTAGGGCGGTTCGGACGACCCACCTAGCTTTCTAGGGGGGTCGACCCGGGGTGGAGGATTTTGAAGCCTAGAGGAGGGTCAGGTGGGGTCCAATTTCTGAAACAAAATACTTTTAAACCATTATTTACAAATAGTTTTTTATAAAATAATACTACATTTTATGAAATAAAAAACGATATTGTAAATTGTTTTGTAAATTGTTTATTCAGTTATAATGGTTTACAGAAAATGAAACACTGATATATACTGAAAGTCAAAGAAAAGGAATCACAAAAAAAACACATAAGATACATAAATATTGGTATTACAATTAGGAAAGATAGTTTATTGTGACGGTGTCTAGTTTATTTCTGAAAATTGGTAGAGTCTTACTAAGAATGACTGACTTATCTAATTTGTTCCATAATTTAATTACTCGATTACAAAAAAAATATTTACGTATATCCAAACGAATTTTGGGAACTTTTAGTTTTAAACCATTTGTCCTAGTGTGGTTTTCGTTTATACTAAAAAAATCAGTAATTGGTACATCGACTAAATTGTTTAGAATTTTATACGTCATAATTAAGTCGTTTCTTATCCTACGACACCTAAGGCTTTCCAAGCCAAGCTTACTTAAACGTTCCTCGTATTCAATATTTTTCATATTGCAGCGTGAAAATAATTTGCGAGTAAAACACTTTTGAACTCGTTCAATTGTGGTTATATCTTTTTGAAGCCATGGTGACCACACAGTTGTCTCATATTCGACAATTGGACGCACATAGGTTGTAAACGCCTTCACAAGGATGACAGGATTTTTTGTTCTAAAGGCCCGAAAAAGAACAGCACAGCGGCCTAATGCTTTTTTTGCTATTTCGTTACAGTGTACGCTGGGCTTTAAATTTTGACTAATGCAAATACCAAGGTCTTTTACAGCGTCAACTGATTGTATTAACATATTTTCAAAATAGTAGTCTGGATTATTGTCATTTTTACCTATTTAGACATAATGGTGTAAAAAGATGAATTTACGTTAAAAATTCACGTTTTTGGAAGAAAATTTAGTATAAAAAAAGTACTTAAAATTTTCTCGAGAGGGAAGGGGGGGGGGGTCAGATTTCAAAATCTAGAGGGAGGTCAGGGGTAAATAATTCGAAAAATTGGGGGAGAGCCCCCTCCCCCCTGGATTTTTTTTCTAGGGGGCCCCCAAAATTTCGAGGCTAGGGGGGCGGACCCCACCCTACCCCCCTTGTTCATGTATGATTATTGATTAAAGGTGCGGTGCGGAGTTAAACTTTTTGTCTTCGATTTTAATAATTTTTTTGTGAAAACCTTACCCCTGCCCCTCACAAAAATTTTTTCAACAAAATATTTCCAGTGGTTCAGGAGTTATGACCCCCCAAAAAGGGCGTTTTTCGAAAATTCTTTACGTGCCGAATTGCTCAATGTTTATAACGATTTAAGTTACACATTGAAAGATGTATTCAAAGAAAGCGGCTACTTTTCACGTTAATTTGATATCTTGACCGTTAAAATTGGTGCAGTATTTGTCGAGATATTGCGTTTGTTGTACAAACAACCCTTGATTTTTTCGCTAAAAAAAACCAAGTAAAGAAAAAAAAAGGTTGGGCAAACTTCATAAAATCACTGCCGTCGTTTGGTGATTTTAACAAAAAAAATCGCCGGCTTTTTGTTCAGAAAACGCAATATTTCGACAAACACTGCACCAATGTTAACGATTAAGGTATCAAATTAAAGTAGAAAGTAGCCGTATTCTTTGAGTGCATAATGTGTAACTTAAATCGTTACACCTATTGAACAATTCGTCACGTACAGAATTGTCGAAAAACGCCGGAGGATCATAACTTCTGAACCACTGGAGATATTTTGTTGAAAAAACTTTGTGGGCTATTGGGGGCAGGGGTAAGGTTTTCACAAAAAATTATTAAAATCGAAAACAAAAAGTCTGACTTCGCACCGCACCTTCAAGTACTATTTCAAAACAAAAAAAATTATATATACTAAAATATTTACACTAATAATTATTTATTTATAGTAGTTTTTTTTGATTTTATCTGTCATTTGAATTCGCACAATGGCCAAAATTATAATCAAAAGTAAGAAAACTCCAGACCTGTGCACGGTCTGAAAAGGCCCCCCTCGCTTTCAGCTAATTACCTTCAAATTTTCTCATCTTTTAACGAAAAAACCAAAAATATTAATGTTATATTATACTTCATACAAAAAAAAATAAAACGCAAAAAGACCGTAACTAAAAGAAAGACCCACTTTTCGTAAAAGCTGGGAGATAACTTTGATTTGCTGACCTCTTGTCAACAAGTAGGAGAATGGAACGCCGGTAACTCTTGCCATCTCAATGTAGTTAATTATGGACATCAGTTTGCTTAACAATCGCAGTGGCAAATAGGCGTCTTTTAAACAGTACACGGCCAAGCGTCGCCTGGTGAATTCGTCTCCATTCTGAAATAATTTCATTGGAAAACATAAATGATTTTTTGAATTTAAAATGAGGAATTAAGAGAAAGCAAGGGTATACGAAAAATGGGCATTTTAGGGAGTGGGGGTCACGGTCACCCTTTAGAGGAAAAAAGCAGTGGTATACGGCAGACCTGTGCACTGCCCCCCGGGATTGTATTGGGGGGCAATTCCAAAACGGGGGGGGCACGGGGGGCAACTGTTTTGAAACGGGGGGGCAATAAAACGGGGGGGCAAGCAGGGGAGAAAGAAAAAAAAGAAAAAAAGGAGAAAAAAGAGAAAAAAAGAAGGGAAAAGGGAAAAAAGGGACAGAAAAAGCGAAAATAAGGTAAAAATAGGTCTAAAATGGTTTAAAATACATTGAAATAGGCTAAAAACTGCAAAAAATTTGCGATGATGGCGTCATTATAGGTCAAAAATGGCGTCATAATTTTAGGGTACTTTTAGTTTTTTTGGCGGGGAGCAAATTCTCTAATAAAGGGGGGGGCATTTCCAGACCGTGCACAGGTTTGTATACGGTATACCATCACAGGTACCTATACCTTACTTCCAGCACCGGAAATTTTTTTTATTTTTGAACAAGTGCATTTAACTAACCAAAATTAGGGCACCACACCATACATGGGCACAGGGGGTTGGGTGCATAGGTGGGCAGAAGGGGGGGGTTGAGAAGGGGTTATAGCCATAGGTAGGCAGGGGGGTTGGGAGGTTTATACCATACATGGGCACGGGGGGTTGGGGTTGGGGGGCATTTAATATGCTTTTAAAAAGCAGCAGGAAAGTTTCTGTATTAATATTACAGATATTTTTGGACCCCCTCCTAGATTTTAAAATCCCATTTAGCCGAGGTAACGACCACCTCTAGCTCCGGTGCTAGAGACATACATGGGCACGAGGGGGGTTGGGGGGATTAACCATTAACCCCCCTCCCCAAATTCTGAGAAGGGGGGTTTAACCCCCCCTACACTCAGAAGTGGGGGCAGAGAAAAGGTAACCTCCCAATTTTGGAAAAATGAAGAAAAAATGTCTTTAAAATGACTTCGAACTGCCTCCAAACTTAAGTTTTAAGGTCAAAACGAATGTTTTAAACAGTAAAAAGCTCAAAAATGCAAAAAATATAGCTTTTTGACCTAAAATTAGCGTTTTTTACCTATTTTTTCTTTAAATCGAAAAACGATATGGGTACGTGGCTACGTGCTAGTTTTCCTTCTACGTGCATACATAACATAAAGGTATATAATAGAAAAAAATTAACGAATTTGTTGTTTTTTTAGAAATTTATTATGATGCGTTTAATTCACATTTTGTTAATAAAAATTATTTAATCCCACGTTTTATTAAACTTTTCATTAGTTTCAAATAATTTATGTACCTAGTTTTGAATCAAGTAATATTTAAGCATTTGCTAATACAGAAAATCTAACTAGTTAACAAGTTTTAATAATAACTCTATTTTATAAAGCTAACATTGCAAATGTGATTTTCACAAAGCAGTGAGTCAAAGTCGAGATTAAATTTGAATAGAAAGTGGAGTTAAAACAAAAAAGATAATTTTACTTTTTTTTCATCAATTTTTTAGGCTGTTTTTTTCATTTTTCTTTAATTTTTCCGGTAAAATTCAATAATAAAAAATCCATTGTTTTAATTTTTGAAGATAAATTTTGCAGTGTGGATTTCGCTGCCATTGTAAAGCGTCTTTAACTGATGGCATGAATTACCACCATACACATACACATAGATGAACAAGGGAGGGGGGGGGGCAGGGTGGGGTCCATAGGTGAGAAAAGGGGGGGGGCAGGGTGGGGTCCACCCCCCTAGCCTCGAAATTTTGGGACCCCCCCAGACGAAAATCTAGAGGCTCCCCCCCACCCTCCCCCCAAATTTCCGAATTTTTTACCCCTGACCCCCTTCTAGATTTTGAAATCTGACCCCCCTCCCCCTCGGGAAAATTTTAGGTACCTTTTTTATACTAAATTTTCTTCCAAAAACGTGAATTTTCATCACATATTCATGCTTTTACACCCTTTTTATACATAAATATAGCTTTTTATTCAATAAAATGTAGCATTATCCTATAAAAAGAACAATTATTAAAGTTATTATGGTTTAAAACTGTTTTGCTTTGGACACCGGACCCCACCTGACCTCCCTCTAGATTTCAAAATTTCGCACCCCGGGTCGACCCCCCTAAAAAGCTAGGGGGGTCCGGACCCCCCTCCTAGAATTCAAAATTCGATTTACCCCGGGTAACCACCCCCCCTCTCAGCTTCCCCGACCGTGCTCACCTATGGTGGGGTCCACCCCCCCTTGCCTCGAAATTTTGGGGCCTCCTTAGAAAAAAATCCAGGGCCCCCCTCCCCCCAAATTTTTGAATTTTTTACCTCTGACTCCCCTCCAGATTTTGAAATCTGACCCCCCCCCTCCCCTCTCGAGAAAATTTTAAGTACTTTTTTATACTAAATTTTCTTCCAAAAACGTGAATTTTTAAAAAAAATTCATGTTTTTACACCCTTTTTATATCTAAATATCGCTTTTTATTCAATAAAATGTAGTATTATCTAATAAAAAACTATTATTAACCATTTAATGGTTTAAAAGTATTTTGTTTCGGAAATTGGACCCCACCTGACCCCCCTCTAGGTAGGTTTTAAAATCTTCCACCCCGGATCGCCCCCCCCCAGAAAGCTAAAGGGCGGGTTCGACCCCCCTAGGACCCCCCTCTAGATTTTGAAATGTCATTTACCCGGAAACACCCCGCCCCTCTAGCTTTTTGACCGTGTTCATCTATGCACATACAAACTTTTCATGTTTTTATGCTGAAATTAAGCTTCGTTTCTGGATTTATTTATTAAAAGTTATTCTACTTCATTACCTTTACTTTCAATTAGTGATGCTCCTACACTTTATTATCATGCTCCGGAGCTCCGGTTATTTAAAACGGAGGGAGCTCCAGAGCTTCTACTCCACCCCTAACATCAGCGATTTTAACCTTATTTGTGCTTCAAATATGTTTTAAGTTGTTCTATCGACATTTTAGGACTATTTTTATTGTTTTAATACGTTTAGGAACAAAATTAGTTTACAAAAAAAAATTTGACAAAACAATCTATTGCATTAGTCTTTAATTATAAATAAATTTGGTACCAAAATAGGGCGGAGCTCCGGAGCTCACTACTTTCGATACTCTCGATTTATGTGATTTCGAAAGTTTATTTGTTGATTCAAATTTATTTTATTTAGTTTATTTTATTTATCGAATTTAGTTTATTCGAAATTTATGTGATTTCGAATTTCGAAAGTTTTGTTTGCCTTTTTTAACTAAATTTAACACATAAAATGTGATAAATTATTCGTCACAATTACATGTCTTATTTCTTATTCTTCATTCGCTTTTATCACTAGTTTAGTTAAAGTTAAAATTTAATTAATTTTAGCATTTTTTTCTAAAAAACGCATTTTTAGCGATTTAAAAAATTCCCTCTTATCCACTTCCTTATATATTTTGACCTATCCATCCCAAAATGATACCCTACCATCCTAAACCCTAGGCTCTTTTTAAGACTTATTTCTTAAGTACGCGAGCCCTCTCAGTCTGATTTTTACCTTTACCTCGGCCTAAATAATCCCGTAAAGCTTATGTGCGTCAGTACGGCATCTATGGGTACAGAACTTTTCAAATCCCACATCGAAAACATTTAATTTTTTAACTGATTACAATTATACATTATATACAAAAAATAATTAACTTTTGATGAAACTGAATATTTTTGCAGCAAACTTTATTCCCGACGACTAGTATCTTAGAATTATTTTGTCCCATTACAGTTTTGCCGTGAACATACTCTGGTTTTACGCCAGAATATTTCATTTTCCTTCTTTTAGAAGTATTTCATGTTTTTTGATATCAATTAACAAATAAAACTTTTTAAAAGAAAAAAATATAGAAAATTAGCTTTTATAAAGGAAGAATGTGAACAATTAAAGCTTTGATTATTGATGTTATGAATCTCGTTTCAAAACGCAGCAACTATTGTTAAATAAATGATTCAACATAATGATAACTAAAATTTGCCAGGCTTATTTTAAAAACTGTTGTGCAACTTAAACTAAAAACAATTATAGTCGCAATAATTTGAATTCGCGTGTCTTTTGGCTATTAATTCACTAAAAAAACTGCTAGCACTTACATTAGTTTTTAATAATCATTTTTTACAATTAAATATTGTTACTCACGCAAAAAATAACACGCAAAATAATATACAGAAACCAGTGGCGTGCCCAGGATTTCATATAAGGGGGGGGGGGGCGGTGGGGGGGGGGGGGTTAAACACTAATGAGAGAGAAGGAAAGGTTAATATAGAGATGTATTTTAATGCATTATTATAAAATTTATGTAATAATTAAAAAATATATTTTTGAAAATTTATACTTAAAAATAAAAATTAGACTAAAGATGAATTCTATCAATCAGGGTGAAAATAGGTAGGTGGTAAAATAACCACTCGTTCTTCGAGAAAATATCACGTGGAGAGTACACCTGACGCAACTTAATAATAATTGGTTACATCACCACTGACAACTTTTTTTAATTATTTTTATTCTCGCGCGTTCATTCCTTTTTTCTTCCTGACGGCGAGCGGTTACGCCCTTAATTGCAGCCTCAAGGATTTTGACTTTAAGCAGAAAATTTTTAAAAAAATTTAATTGTATTGAAAGTATTACATTTGGTACAAAATTATTTTTAACGTTAAAATTTTTTAACAAATAACTAGCATAAATGGGGAAAGTAAGCAAAAATAAAAACACCTTAAAAGGTGTAGAAAGCAGGTTAGAAGAAAACACCTAAATAGGTGCAGAAGCAGGTTAGGTAAATGTTAGGTACAAGTAAATGTTTGGAGAATAATTGATAAATAAACACCACAGAGGGTGTAGAAAGCAGACACCTAAACAGGTGTAGAAGCAGGTTAGGTAGAACAAAAAAGCTAGTATAGATGGATTTATTTTTGATACCTTTCATAAGCAAATTGATTGATTGAATTGATTGCACGGGATTTATATCCCTAAGAAAACTAAAAACTGTAGGCGCACGGAAAGTCGTGTTTTTTTGAAAAATAGCAATCATCTGTGTTGTATTCTTTTCTTGGGTCATTTTACATAAAATTAACCGAGAAATATGTCACTTTGTATTGATTGACTATCTCTATTTATTGTCAAATTGGTTTACTTTATAGGCCTTATAAACAACATAAACTTATAAGCTCTTCGTGCTTTCAATCCAGTCAGAGCCTACAAGGTATGACAAAATAGCCTTAATACAAAGACTAAACCATAAATAAATTAAATGTAAAACTTGTACATCTAATATATCATGTATAAATGTAGTACAACAATTATATAATTACAATTTAAATGTTGATGTTAGTAAGATTTCTTTCATTTTCAAAGCATAAAAATTTTTAATTTTGCGAGCAAGTGTTTGTAAGTGAGTGACTTTTAGTCTAATACAATTTCAAGATATTGCTTACGATATAGTAAAAATGCATGGAAAATATTCATTTGGTATTGAGTTTCATTAATCCGCATCTTCGATTTTAAGCCCATCTTTTTCTTGAATCCGGATTTTAGCCCTCTCCCAATACCATTAAACCAACTTCGCAATTTATATGCAAAAACTAAGGAGTAGGAGGGCATAGAGGGGGTTATGCATAGATGTTTTTGGTCGGGTCCGCTAGGGGGGTCCACGGGTCCACTCCCGGGTGGAAAGCCAAATTTTTTAGAGGGGTCCAGAGGGGTCCGGACTCCACTGGCTTTTTAGGGGGGGTCGACACCGGGTGCGAGATTTCAAATTTAGGGGGGTCAGGGGGGTCCAATTTTTTAACAAAATTTTAACTCAGTAAATTAAGTGTTTTTAGGTCTAATACTGAATTTAATGTACTAAAACCGCCTATTTAGGCCTAAAAAGTGCATTTAAACACTGTTTTTAACTAAAAAACTATGTTTTTAACAGTAAATAAAAAATATATACTTCCAAATTGGTCGGGAGGGGGAGGGGGGTCAGCCCCGCTAGAGGGGGTCAGGCCGGACCGCTCTCAAGCTTTGGGGGGAGGGGCCCCTAGATTTTTTCTAAGGGGGGTTCAAAATTTTGGCTCTAGGGTGGTTGGACCCCTTTGTCCCCCCCCCCAAAAAAAAACATGGGATTATGCATCTTAATTCTCTTTTCTTTCAATTTTATTGTTAAGTATTTTAGTTTTTAGTACCAAAATCTCTCTTATAAAAATTTTTCTTATTTTAACCCATACGTGGAGAACCTTTCGAGAGTTTAGGCGAGGTTGCGGAACATACGGGAAAATTTTCAGATGCCTTAGGCCAAAGTTTTTTTTAGCGTTTTTTGGTATTGAAGGGCTCCCAAATTTTAGGGAGGTGTGAGCATGGTTTTTTTAATTCCCATTTATCTACCTACCCCAATTCTAAAATAGTAGGGTGAGCAATTTCAAGATTTGTTTGGGGTTATAGCCCTTTTTGTACATAATGCTTTTTTGGTAGGGTCCGCTAGGGGGGTCTAGTTTCCGGTCGAAGGCAAAATGTTTTTACGACAAGGGAGGGTCGGCAGTATAGTCTAGATAGACCCCCTGGCATTTAGCAGGTTTCGGCTCCGTGTGGCCCATTTAAAATTTAAAAAACGGGAGGGCAGGGATGCGACTTTTCAGCAAAACTTAGTATAAAATTCGTTAATTTAGGCTTTAATTGTGTATAAAGTACTGGTTTTTTTAAAAAAAAACATGTTTTAACAATTAATATAGACAAAAAAATTATATTACTTTTATATTGGTTGGGGGGATTGGGCTTCGCTAAGGGTGGGAGGGTAGAGAGCGACCCGCTTTTCAAGCTTTGGGAGAAAGGAGCCTAAATTTTTTCTAAGGAATTTCGGTGCTCGGCCGTGGACCCACAACATCTCAACATCGCAACATCTATTACCACAACATTTATGCTTGCTTAACGCCATGATTGTACCCCAACCAATCTCGAAAGCCCCGACACGCCCCTTCCAACTAAAATTTGAAGCTACCCCTCCCTCAAAATTCATAGGTCACAAAACTAAAAATGTTAATAATGGGGTTTTAGAGGATGTATTCTTTTTAAAATTCGGGAGACTGCTCACCCATAGGTGGGCAGGGAGGGGGGGGGGTTGGGGGGGGTGTTATACCCCCCAAAAATCCCGATTATAGCCGACACCCCCTCTAAAATTTGGGGGACCCCAGACACCCCTTCCCCCTAAAATTTGGGGGGTCCCGCCCAGTACTAAAAACACTAAAAATAGGGTATTTGAAATATACCCCAAAAAAATTTTCGGGACACTCCCCCCCGATTTCGGGGGTCGGGTATACTACCCAAATCCAGGAGGCTGCCCACCTATATGCTAAAAGGTCGGTACAACTATAATGCAATTTCTTTAATTTATGACTTTCCTTTTTGCTTATTTCTGACTTTCATTAATTCCTTTTTTGTCTATATTGTTTGATTACAAACATTTTTTTTTGTAAATCAGTTCAATTGTTAGCATAATCTTTTTTAAAAACAGACACAAAGTAACGCTTGTGTATTATTTGATTTTACACAAAAATTATTGGTCCTTTAAGAATTATATCCCGATCTGTAATTTGTTATTGGATTAAACTAAGTGTCGCATATGTGTACTCTGCTTTGTTTTAGCTAGATTGATTGCGCTTCTGTGCTGGCACTGGCAATAAAATTCCTAATAAAATTACAATTGCATCTCCAATAAGTAGGCCAGAAGGATCCCATCAGCTTATTTATTTCTGCAAAACCAACACTAAAGTAATCTGATTTCGATTTTGGTTAAATAATATTGACATACCTAATTGGTTCTATATTACTGAACTTTGACTTTTCTTATATTTTTTTCTACAAAATAAACATAGTGTGTGCTGTTCGAAAAAATTATTCATCCAAAACCACTATTAAAATGTTTTCTATTACCAGAACTGGTTTAAGATTCGTTAAAATACTAAAACAAGTATAATTAGGCCAAAACGCTTTGTGTGAAAACTTA
Organism: Microlaimidae sp. YZB2_3; assembly: GCA_030248175.1. Taxonomy (NCBI): domain Eukaryota; kingdom Metazoa; phylum Nematoda; class Chromadorea; order Desmodorida; family Microlaimidae; species Microlaimidae sp. YZB2_3. The sequence goes on from JASAMX010006786.1 coordinate 19,554, forward strand.
CGAATTTATTTTTAAAGCTGTTTGGAGCAAACAAAAATAAAACAAAAATATATTAAAAATTTAAGTAATGGTTTCGACAATTTTTTTAAAATTAAGTAAACAGACTAAAGTTCAAAACCATTAGATAATTAAAAGAAAAAAGTAATAATTACTTACTACTGAAATAAGCACGTGTTTTCCACGTAATAAATGGCAATAGTTCCCAAGCAAAAAATTTAACTAAATAAAATGCTGTGTTCGATTTATTAATATGACGCGATAATATTGTTTATTCCATTCATGATTATGATGCTTTTTCTGACACTGAGATTTTCATACTACTATAAAATAGCCAATAATAATTCTCTAAAAATTGAGCGAAAAAGAGACATTTTTGGGATTTATGTTAAACGGAAAAGACGTGGACTGGTCTGAGGTGGACGTATATACTCGAGTAAATTAGAATCTGGCATTGAATTGTTAAAAAAAAATTGGCAAATTGTTAAATTGGCATGTGAAGTTACTCACAAAATAAAAAAATGTAGACCATATGATAATATTTTTTTTATTCGGTGAACAAATTACCTTACCCAGTTGCACTTCCTCTACAGTCAAAGGGATAGGAACTGGATAAAACCATGCTTACAGAATTCTTTGGCAAACGTGAAATCCCCACTTTTTATATTAGAAGGTTGTAACTGTTTTGTTAAAAGCAACTTTAGGGGGCAAGGGGGGCGCAACTTTTTTGAAACGGGGGGGGGGCAATAAAACGGGAGGGGGGCAAACAGGAGAGAACGAAAAAAAAGGAGAAAAAAAGAGAAAAGGGAAAAAAGGGATAAAAAAGGCAAAAATAAGGTAAAAATAGAAATGGCTTAAAATGCATTGAAATAAGCTAAAAACTCCATAAATTTAGAGTATTTTTTTATTTTTGGGCGGGGTGGTGGCAATAAAACGGGGAGGGGGAAATCCTCCAATAAAGCGGGGGGCATTTCCAGACCGTGCACAGGCCTAATTAATCTTGCACCCTAGGATATTGTTATCAAAGGGGAGGCAATATCAGCCAGCAACAGGTTAGGTATAGCTAACTAATGGCAGACAAGAGGTTCAAATGGAGGGCACTTTTAAATCAAGCAATTGACATTGAGAGAAATCCCAAAGCTAAAGCTTGAGAGTGACCACATTGTCCCAGGTTTCAAGTTTAATAAAGTTGAGTTTCCTAGTCAGCAAGAGTTTCCTAGTCCTAGACCCCTCTCCTAGAATTCAAAATTCGATTTACCCCGGGTACCCACCCCCCCCCCCCAGCCTCGAAATTTTGGGAGCCCCCCCTAGAAAAAAATCCAGGGCCCCCTTCCCCCAAATTTTTGAATTTTTTACCCCTGACCCCCCTCTAGATTTTGAAATCTGACCCCCCCTCCCCTCTCGAGAAAATTTTAAGTACTTTTTTTATACTAAATTTTCTTGCAAAAAAATGAATTTTTAACACAAATTCATGTTTTTACACTATTTTTATACCCAAATATCGCTTTTTATTCAATAAAATGCAGTATTATCTTATAAAAAAAACTATTATTAAATATTTATAGGTTTAAAAGTATTTTGTTTTGGAAATCGGACCCCACCTGACCCCCTCTAGGTTTTAAATTTTTCCACCCCGGGTCGACTCCCCCTAAAAAGCTAGGGGGGGATTTGACCCCCCGTAGGACCACCCTCCTAGATTTTGAAATGTCATTTACCCGGGGTAAACATCCCTCTAGCTTTTTGACCGTGTTCATCTATGGTTCACCCCCCCCCCTGGCCTCAAAATTTTGGGCCCCAACCCTGGACAAAAATCCAGGGGCCCCCCTCTCCATAAATTTCCGAATTTTTTACCCCTGACCTCCCCTCCCCCCTCGGAAAAATTTTAGGTACTTTTTTATACTAAATTTTCTTCTAAAAACTTGTATTTTTAACACATATTAATGTTTCTACACCCTTTTTACGCCAAAATATTGCTTTTTTTCAATAAAATGTAGTATTATCCTATATAAAAAGAACACTTATTAAATTTATTACGGTTTAAAACTGTTTTGATGTGGACAGCGGACGCCACCTGACCCCCCTCTAGGTTTCGAAATTTCCCACCCCGGGTCGACCCTCCCCCTAAAAAGCTAGAGGGGGTTCGGACCCCCCTGGGACCCCCCCCCCTGAGAATACAAAATTCAATTTACCCTAGGTAACCACCTCCCTAGCTTCCTGGACCGTTTTCACCTATGGTGATGAGTTGCACCCCCAAACAAGATTAAGTGACAAAATAGACAAAGATGAGAACGGTATAAGGGTTTATGTGAAGGCCTATCAGTATTGTAACAAAATATTAATTATGTTATGTTAATTAATTTAAGTATTTGGTGGTCGATTTTATGTTAAAATGACACTATTATTAATTTGTTATTTTACACAAAAATGAATTATGAATATAATTAAACTACAAGTCACCAGATCGGATCTGGTAAAATATATAATCCGGCCGGATCGACTTTCGATCTGGTCCGATCTGGCCGGATCTGAAACTCCCCATCCGGTCCTAATTGTATATGTATAAATAACACTACAAAAAACAATATTTTTTTGCAAAATGAATAACAATGTCAATAATACAATTAAATTAAAACGAATTGATTTTCACAGGTATTTTTAATCAAATTCAGTTTCCGAAATTTAAAAATAATGTTATCATTACTAACAAATTTACTAAAATTGTGCTCAATTATTCTTCTAATCAATGTAGGGTATCTGACTTAATTTCGGCCACCAATTTAGGGTATTAGAAAACTGGCTTACTTTTAAAACACAAAAGAGCTAGCACGAAAGTAACTGGATGAATGTTGAATAAAGTGTTTTTGCAAAAAATTTTTACTTTTGTTATTCTGCATTATCAACATTTTGAGCATACGTAACTGAACGAAGTACAGGAACAAAATAGCTATTATGAGATAGACATTATGTGGACTATAGAAAATTTGCATTTGGTTTGGCCAGCTGCTCACTGAATAAAAATTCGTACCATATGATGATTTGTTTATACATTGATATAATCACAAAACACTGTTGCATTTTTTTAGTCTAATGTTTGTCAATTAAAAAAATCATACTCACAGCAATCTTTGACAAGCTCGAAATCGCCACTTTTTCAATTAGAAGGCTATATTTTTTTAATTGCCATTTCATCAGGCTAAAAAATGCAACAGTGCTGTGTGAGTAAATCAATGTATTAACAATTAATTATCATATGGTACCCTTTAAAACCACTTCATACAATTTTTTAGGTTTCTAGTTAATTATTTGCTAAGGAAAAAATTGTTCTTACTTTTTAGTTAACAATTTTTGTAAATCAGCAAAAACAATTAAGAAAAAAGTCAGGAGGCCATTGAATTAACTAAAACATGTTAATTTTTAACTTATTAGTTCATTAAATGCCTTAGTATCTAATATCAGCGAGTATAAACCAAAGAATTACGCACAAGTTCAGTGAATGTAAGTAAGTACTTTGTAGATGTTATTCTTTTCAAAAAATCAAATAGTTAACTTATATGTATTATTAAGTTCCGAGTTTTAAAAACCTGCGAAAATATATGGTTTTATTTCATAACTCTTAAACGCACTTCATTGTTTGTTTTATGTTAAACATTTCATTTATTAA
>JASAMX010006789.1:0-15497 GCA_030248175.1 Microlaimidae sp. YZB2_3
CTTCGGAAAAACTCATCTTTTGGGAGCAATTTTGTAAACGTACTTTTCAAATGACGAGTTTTTTCCTCAAACAAAAAATAGATGCGGCGCGAATAAACAATGTATGGCGTTTGCTATTCTCAATAATGGTAATCTTCAGTAATTCTCAGTAATGACGAATCTTAGCGGCTAGCAGGAATTATCTCTGCAGATTCAACCCCCGCAGCTGTTTCCTAACCTAAGCTTACGTGTTCCTAAGCCTAAGCAAAACCTAAAAAGCAACCTACGCTTTTTTCCTAAAGCTTAAGCCCACGTGTTCCTAAGCCTAAGCAAAACCTAAAAAAACAAGCTAAACTTTATCAAACAAGTGCTTAGCAAAAGCTTAGGTTGTTTTTTAGGGTTTGCTTAGGCTTAGGAACACGTAAGCTTAGGTCATGAAACAGCTGCGAAGGTAAAATCTGAGAATCTGAAGTCATTATTGAGAATTACTGAAGATTACTATTACTGAGAATAGCAAACGCCCAATATATTATAATAAAGTTTGCTTGATTTTAAAGTTTCGTTTAGGTTTAGAAAAAAATACGGTGTTTCGTCTTGAACTAAAAACACACCATTAAACAAAAATATACCACAATAAAATTTTGTTCGATTTTTGGTTTTGTTTATGCTTAGGAAAAATTAAATATTTATTTTAAAAACAAGGACGTCTTTTCTTTTTAAAGGTTTTTAGCCATACCAATAACTTGTCTTTTGAAAAGTACGCTCACAAAATCGAATCCAAACGACGAGTTTTTTGAAGACAAGATGTAAAAGACGAGATGTTTAAAGACGAAATGTAAAAGATGAAAATTCCGGGAAACCGCTGAAGGCGTGTATCGATTCGATATCCACCAAAGTACATAAAGATTAATTTGCATACAACAGGATTAAATTTGCAACACATCCTTTGGAATTTAAATTCAGTGGTTTTTACCAAAAGAACAATCATCGTAAATAGAGCAAGTGTACCATGATTGTACTGAACTCAAAATTCCAAAGAATGTATTGCAAATTTAATCCTGTTGTATGCAAATTATTCCTTATGTGACTTTGGTCGATTAATGGCGCACGATCGTGATCTTTGCCGAGGTTTAATAATAAAAGTTGTATTAAAATTTTAATATTAAAATAAAACCGAAACCGTGATAATGGCGAATAATATCTTTTGAAACATTGTAACATATATAATTTTCCGATCATTTGCAAATAAGTTTGGAAGCTAATCTTGTAACCCATATAACGCTAATCATTGTAACCCGCAACCCACAATTATTATTAGCCGTAACCGCAATCATTTTTAATATAACTAACAATCTTCTATTGTAAAATTGATATTAATTAATATTTTAGATTTTAACCAACCTTTAAAACGTACTCAACTGTGCGTTGCGGAACCATTGGCAGATAGATACTCGAGGTTTACGGTGGTCAAAACCCTTATATTTAAACGGAAGTTGTTCAGCGTTGAATATCTTCACAGAGTTATGAAGTTATAGGCACCTTGCACTGAAACTCGATTTATATACATGAAGTATGCAATATACATAAGCGTCACCATAATGGATAATTACCGTATCTCCTAGTATGCAGATCAACCGATCGAAAGGGCGTGAAATTCCGATCGGTTGATCTCAATCCGTGGAAAGATAAGTAGAAAAATTCGGTAATTATCCATTATGGTGACTCGCTATGTTTATTGCATACTTCATGTATAAACCGAGAATTCCGAGTACAAGAGTAAAATATAATCAAACACCTTTAACCAATTAGAGCTTAAGAAAAAAAAGAGATATCTTTCATTCATTGGAGGTCAATTTTTGCCAAGCAATAATTGCCTAAATCAGCTCTTCCCACAACCATTCCTAGATAGCAAAACATATGTAATAACGTGATTAGGAATACTATTTGACATTTTGAGGGTCCTTAAAGGAGCACTTCACGAATCAAAGTCCTCTAACGCCCGAACCGGACTGCTCCTTTAATACTGAACCGATTCAGCTGAAATTTAAAAATGTTGTAGCCTTGTAGTGGAGCACTCTAAATACCAAAGTTATGGAAAAATTAGTTGTCAATTGTTAAATAAAAAACACAGGTCTGTACAGGGTTAGTTTGCCTAAAAAAACTTGTCACAGCAAAACTAACTTGACCCCGTTATATCCAATTTAGTTCCATCTGCATACTACGAAAGATAAGTAGGAGATACGGTAATTATCCATTACATTAAACAAATTAAACATTATTGCATACTTCATGTATAAACTCATTTTCAGTGCAAGGTGCCTATAGAATCAAACACCTTTAACCAATTAGAGCTTAAGAAAAAAAAGAGATATCTTTCATTCATTGGAGGTCAATTTTTGCCAAGCAATAATTGCCTAAAACAGCTCTTCCCACAACCATTCCTAGATAGCAAAACATATGTAATAACGTGATTAGGAATACTATTTGATATTTTGAGGGTCCTTAAAATCCTGACGTGGTTTTTATTAGGACTCTAAGCTATTTTGCAATTTATTATCAAAAATTAAGTGTGATTATATATATATAGTGTTATTTTCTGTTATTTTGTTGTTGCCGGTTTGTTTTTGATATTAGTGTTTTTTTAGTTCAAGACGAAACACCTTATTTTTCTAAACCTAAGCGAAAAACTTTAAAGTCAAGCAAACTTTATTATAATATATTGGGCGTTTGCTATTCTTAGTAATAGTAATCTTCAGTAATTCTAAGTAATGACTTCAGATTCTCAGATTTTACCTTCGCAGCTGTTTCATAACCTTAGCTTACGTGTTCCTAAGCCTAAGCAAACCCTAAAAAACAACCTAAGTTTTTGCTAAACACTTCATTAATAAGGTTTAGCTTTTTTTAGGTTTTGCTTAGGCTTAGGACCACGTGGGCTTAAGCTTTAGGAAAAAAGCGTAGGTTGCTTTTTTAGGTTTTGCTTAGGCTTAGGAACACATAAGCTTAGGTTAGCAAACACATGCGGTGTTAAATCTGCAGAGATAATTCCTGCTAGCCGCTAAGATTCGTCATTACTGAGAATTACTGAAGATTACCATTATTACTAAGAATAGCAAACGCCATACATTGTTTATTCGCGCCGCATCTATTTTTTGTTTTAGGAAAAAACTCGTCATTTGAAAAGTACGTTTACAAAATTGCTCCCAAAGATGAGTTTTTCCGAAGACAAGTTCAAGATTCAAGATTCAAGATTCAAGATTTTATTTTTCTAGTAATACATAAAGAAAACAGTAAGAAAGACAAAACAAACACAAATGCGATTGCAACCCAGTTGAGTTACAATAACACCAAAAATCACAAAATTGAGAGAAGACCTGGCTGATTTAGATTTACTAGAAAAAAAATGACTAAAGGCCTTAAAAAAAATAAAGCTCTTTATTTAGCCATTTAAATTTCCATTAGTTAATTCATCAAAGATTTTTTAAATTGGTACAGAGTTTTGGAACTAACTTGATCTTCATTTAGATAATTCCATTTACTTATAACTCTATTAAAAAAAAAACTGTATTTTCTACAATTGACTCTTGAGTGCTCTTTTTTGAGTTTTTTTGAATGTCCTCTGGTTGAATTTGTGTTAAGAACAAAATATTTCTCAGGATTTAAGTTTACCAGTTGGTTTAAGATTTTAAATGTTTCAAACATATCCATCTTTTCTCTTCTTTTCTCCAAAGTTTCTAGATTAAGTGTTTTTAGTCTGTTTATATATCCAGTATCTTTTAAGTTACAAACTTTAAAAACTCGTTTGGTAAAATAGCGTTGGACTTTTTCTACAATATATTTATCTTTAGTCATATATGGGTTCCAAACAACACTTGCATACTCAACAGTAGGACGAACAAAACTTTTGTAAGCAATAAGATAGTTTTTAATGGATTGAGATTTGAAACATCTAAAAATTAAGTTTACTGTTTTTAAAGCTTTACTAGCTATTTTTTTACAATGTGTTGAAAACTTTAAGTCACTAGTGATGAACACACCTAAGTCTTTTACCATATTAGTTTTAGGTAGCTTCTTATTATTTAAGTAATAATCCGTTTTGTGAACATTTTTACAAATATTTAAATGTAGTACTTCACACTTATTTTCAGATAGATTGAGCTGCCAATCTTGGGCCCATTGGGCAATTCTATTTAGATCATCTTGTAATTTAATTTGATTATCATTTGAGTCTGAAAAACTAGTATAAACCTTTGCATCATCTGCAAAAAGTCTAATTTCTGAATTTTGGACACAATTGACAATATCATTTACATACACAAGAAAGAGAAACGGTCCCAAAACTGAACCCTGTGGTACTGAACTTGTAACTGGGTATGAAGGGGAAAAAGTATTGTTTATTACTATTTTCATTTCTCTATTAGTTAAAAAAGCTTCTATCCATTTTAAAAGCTTACCAGAAATACCATATTTATTTAATTTAAACAAAAGCTTTTGATGCGATACAGCATCAAAAGCTTTAGCAAAATCCAAGTAAACTACATCAACTGATTTTTTACCTTGAAAAGCCAAAGTCCAATCATTGTAGACATCAAGAAGTTGTGTAACTGTTGAGCTTTTATCTTTAAAACCATGCTGAAGGTGAGATAATATATTTACAAAAAAGATAGAAAGCTCAGCTTTTACAATCTGTTCCATTATTTTACAAGAAAAACATGTAAGAGAGATTGGACGATAGTTTTCTTTTTGACATTTTGCACATTTTTTGTACACTGGTGTAGTAAGTGCAATTTTCCAATCACTTGGAAGTTCACCTGAATCAAAATTTAAAATATACACAAAAAAATTCACTGATTATTTTTTTTAACTTTTTTATTAGTTTTTTTGGGTGAAATTAGTTGTAAATTAGTAAGTTGAATTAATTAATTAGTTTCCAGAATTTTAAGATTCATCAAGATATTAAGCACTTAAACATTTTTATCATCATTTATTTAAAACAAACCCAGTTTAGTATTATTAATTTTACCATATTATTAAAAATATTATCACAAAGAAATAATGCTGAGTGTGAGACAAAAAGCACTTGACTTGACACCAATTATTTGTACTATTATAGAACCCAAAATTATAGTTGCTAATTTAAAACCTGTGCACGGTATGGAAATGCCCCCGCGCTTTATTAAAGGATTTAAAATTTCTATTGTATTAATTTTAGCGCCTTAAATTAAAAAAATTTTCTCCCAGAAGGCATTCTGCCGACAGGACCCCCCTGACAAGGCGCTCTGCCCCTTGACCCCGCTTGAAGGGTCTCGCCCTCTAGACACCCCATATCTGGGGGGGGGGCTGCCGCCCCCCAGACCCCTCTTCAGGGTTAGTATTTACCCCCCTCACAGACCGCCCCCCGAAAAAAAATCCTGGGCACGCCACTGATTTTATATGTATGCATTTTGTAATCAACACTTGTATTTCTGTTTAAATTTTGTTATGTTATACGTTTAAAATCGATTTTGGTTAAGATTACTTAGTGGCAAGTTGACATTTAACATTGGCGTGGAATAATTGCTGCCTTTTAATTTAACGGCGCAGTGAAAAATGATTGATTTCAACTTGTTTCTGTTAATATTTACTTAGTGACAAGTTGACACTTAACATTGCCGCGAAATACTTGCTGCCGTTAATTTTAACGGCACAGTGTAAATTGATTGATTTCAACTTGTTTCCGGCCAGTGGTCCCACGCGCAAAAGAGAGCATACGTACTGTAAAATTGCATACATACTCGCAAAATTGCGAACTCATTTAGGATTTTACAAGCTCAAGTAAAGTTGGAAGCGCGCCCATACATGATTTCTGCTACCATCACGTCACGTTGATCAGTCGATTTAGAAGATGAACAACAATTCTGATTGATAATTGAAGAATACAAAAAGGCGAGAGTCGCAGCTACGAGGATTTTATCTATAGTAGTGATAGTGATGGGCAGTTCCGGATGTTAGGGCGAAATTTAGAATTTCGGTTACGGTTCCGGATTTTTGGTGAACCTCAATTCCGGTTTCTGTTCCTGTTCTGGATTTTTCAAAAATCTCAATTCCGGTTCTTGTTTCGGCGGTTTCGCAGTTTTATAGGCAGTTCCGGTTCCGAATGTTCCGGAGCATTTATGTTCCGGGTGTTCCACAGTTCCGCCCATTACTAGTGACTGGAACTAGGTTTAAACTCTCTCCCCCTTTATGATTTTCAATTCTTCATTAAAAGGAGGCGTTAAATTTCTCAATCTTAATTTTAATAAACAGTAATAAAAAATATTCCATTTACCTTTAGAGCTTTCGCAACTTTTTTATATTCTGGAGCTAGCTGCTGGCAATGACCGCACCTAAAAGTCTAAATATTAGAACTACCGTTGTGTGTGAGTCGATGTGTCACAAATGCAACGTCCTATAAATTATTGATGTTCCTACCCTCCAATATTATGCTCCGAAAATAATATTTATTGCCTTATGACTGATGCTAGCCAAATTGTCGGTTTAATTAGATTTTATGGCTTTTCATCTTTTTTCTTCTCAAATTATGGAAGGAAAAAAGAGAAAATAAAACAAAAAAAATAGTAATACGCACACCTTTAAAAAATTTTTAACAAATAGCCTACAAAACATACACAAGCAAGTCGGTCGAGAGAAAAACCTGGAATAAAATCTATCCCTAAGCCTAAGAAAAAGCCTAAAGCTAACTCTAAACTTTTTTTTTACTTTCGGCCTAATGTTCCCAATTTTGCATCTTTAAATTCCTCTAATTTTTTACGACAGTTGAAATTTTTCTGCACACCTGTGTACTGCCCCACCGGGGTTTTATTGGAGGGGGACAAATTCAAAAAGGGGGTTGGGCACGAGGGGCAACTTGTTTAAAACGGGGAGCAAGCAGGGGAGAAAGAGAAAAAAGAGAAAAAAAGGAGAAAAAAAAGAGAAGGAAAAAAAAGAAGGGATAAAAAAGGTGAAATTGAAACGCATTTTACTATATCGTTTTTTTTTTTGAAGTGCATGTGTATTGTGCCCATATTGTTTTTTGATTTTGAAGAAAACAATAGGTAAAAAACGCTAATTTCAGGTCAAAAAGCCCTTTTTATTTAAAAAAAAAACATTTTGGAGATTTTTACTGTTTAAAACATTCATTTACCCCTCAAAATTTAAGTTTGAAGGCAGTTAGAAGTCATTTTTTTCTTCATTTTTTTAAATTGGGGGGGGGGGGGGGGGTGGGCAGACCTGTGCACTGCCCCCTCGGGGTTAAAACGGGCAGGGGGCAATTTCAAAATGGGGGGGGCACGGGGGGTAACTTTTTTGAAACGGGGGGGGCAAGCAGGAGGGAAAGAAAAAAAAAGAGAAAAAAACGAGAAAAAAAGAGAAAAAAAAGAAGGGAAAATGGAAAAAAGGGACAAAAAAAGCGAAAATAAGGTAAAAAATAGGTCTAAAATGGCTTAAAATACATTGAAATAGGCTAAAAACTGCAAAAAATTCGCGATGATGGCGTCATCATAGGTCAAAAATGTCGTCATCATCATTCGCGATGATGGCGTCATAATTTTAGGGTACTTTTTCATTTTTTGGCGGGGGGGCAATAAAAGGTGGTGAGAAAATACACCAATAAAACAGGGGGGGGGGGCATTTCCAGACCGTGCACATGTCTGGGGGTGGGGGTCATAGGTGGGCAGGGGGGGGGTTGGGGGGGGTTATACCCCCCAAAATTTCGGATTTTGCTGACACCCCCCCCTTGAATTTGGGGTAGTCGGGGACACCCCCCCCCCAAATTCGCCTCCCAAAGAAAAATTTTTAAGTGTTATAAAAGGACTAAAAAATTTTTCCGCGCTTCGCGCGGAGTGTTTATTACCTTATTTTCCCGTTTATTACCTTTTGTTACCGTTTATTACCTTTAAATTCCCCCGCTACGCGGGCAGTCTAAATTTCCTTGCTACGCGGGCAGTTTAAATTGGCAATTTATCTTAGTTTTTCAATTTCAAATCGATTATCCCATTCAGTAGTTAAGGCATACATGTTTAATAAAACTACTATAAAACACTATTATCTTTTTTTAACATTTTAAACACATGTTATAAATGTATAGTATAGCTATAAAAAACCTTAAATTTTGTAATTACTATCATTTGGAATTAAAATTCCTAGTGTATTTTAGCGCCTCAAATTATAAATTTTCTCCTTTCGAGGGGCATTGTTCCCCCCGAACCCCCCTGACTGAATTTTTAAGATTACAGAAAATTATGTAGAAATTATGTAAAAAAACAAAAGTAAAAGGTATGTTCACGCGATCACCAGGAGACGATTTTTAAGCCGTTTTTAGTATATATTTTTAAAAATTTCGTCTCCGGCGGCTGGAGGTACACGGTACACCCCCAGACCCCCCGGTCGACGCTTAGCGGCGCAGGCGGCTGCGCTTCGAGCCGATTTGACAACACTTTTTCTCCCCTCCCCAAGACTGACGCCCCCGAAATGAAATCCTGACTGCTCCACTGCACATTTTTATTAAAAGAATTAAAAAAATAAAATTTATAAGTTGCAATAAGATCTAATTTTAATTTTACACAGTTTTAAAGCATTTATAAGCTTGTTTTACGTTTTTTTACGCGTTTTAAGCTCATTTTAAGGCAGCGCGGAAATATTGGGTATACCCCCCCTCAAAATTTGGGTCTTACTGGACACCCCCCCTAAAATTTGACCCCCCCCCCCAAAATCCGAGAGGCTGCCCACCTATGGTGGGGGTTAACCTTTCCTCCCCCTTCTGAGTGAGGGGGTTAACCCTTTAACCTTCTACCCGTGCCCATTTATGGGTCCACCCCCCCCCCCCTAGCCTCGAAATTTTATCCCCCGTCCAAAACGAAAATCTAGGGAAGAATCTCAGTCCTCCCTTCCCAAATTTCTAAAAATTTTACCACTGACCCGGACCCCCCTCTGGAATTTGAAATCTGACCATTCGCTTTTTCCCCTCGGGAAAATTTAAGGTAATTTTTTATACTAAATTTTTCTTCAAAAACGTGAATTTTTAACATAAATTCATGTTTTTACACCTTTTTTATACCAGAATGTTCCTTTTTATTGAATATATTATCCAAAAAAGAACAATTATTAAAGTTATTCGGTTTTAAAACTATTTTGCGCCGGACACCAGACGCAGACCCCACCTCACCCCCCTCTAGATTTCAAAATTTTGCACCCCAGTTCGACCCTCCGAAAAAGCTATGGGAGGGGTCCGGACCACCCTCCTGGAATTCAAAATGCTATTTACCCCGGGTACCCACCCAGCCCTTCCCCCTAACTTCCGGCACCGTGATAGCATAGGTGGGCAGCCTCTCGGATTTTGGGGGGTATAGGGGGGGGTCAAATTTTAGGGGGGGGGGGGTGTCCAGTAAGACCCAAATTTTAAGGGGGGGTGTACCCAATATTTCCGCGCTGCCTTAAAATGAGCTTAAAACGCGTAAAAAACGTAAAACAAGCTTATAAATGCTTTAAAACTGTGTAAAATTAAAATAAGATCTTATTGCAACTTATAAATTTTATTTTTTAAATTCTTTTAATAAAAATGTGCAGTGGAGCAGTCAGGATTTCATTTCGGGGGCGTCAGTCTGGGGGAGGGGAGAAAAAGTGTTGTCAAAGCGGCGCAAAGCGCTGCCGCCTGCGCCGCGTAGCGGCGCCAGCCGACGCGAAGCGTCGGCCGGGGGGTCTGGGGGGTGGCCCCCCAGCCGCCGGAGGCGAAAATTTTTTAAAATATATACTAAAAACGGCTTAACATGTATCCCGCGATGGGATGTTTGTTTTTGACCTGTGATAGGTCTGTTATTTTTATCCCGTGATGGGATGTTTTTCACATGTTTTTTCACCTGTTTGAGATTAGTTGTTAACCGGTTATTGTAGTCAATTAATGTTAATATTACTGTTCATTTCAGGTTTTTAGGTTAGAAAAATGGTACAAAAAATAATCTCTTACCTAACAGAAAAATTAAATCATTTAATATTACAAAATATTGCAAAACAGAGTAATCTTTCTACATAACATAAAGCAAATTTCAAGATGATACTTATTAAACATATGGTGAATATAGGGTAATACACAACTATTAAATTACATAATATACAAGTTTATTCTAAGATTTTCTAGAATTAACTAGTTTTTATAATACATGGTTAGGTAAGTTTAACTAAATCGAAAGTATATAAACAAAAGGTTTTTTACACTTTTACTCTTCGAAAGAAATATTATTTACACCATTGATATGACTGATCATAATATGGAATCAAGAATAAATGCCACTGTTGGAGAAAAAACAACCGAAAAGATTGCCGAAAGTGTCAATGCGGCGGAGACAACGGTGGAGCAACCGTCAATAAATGAGGGAGAGCGTCGTCGTGAAAAACGAAGACGTGAAGAAGACATTACGGTAATATTTGATTAGGATATATATTAGGTTTAATTTTAATTTTATTTTAATATCATTTGGCTTTCAGATTTGATTTTTAACACTGAGTCTACAATCTTAACATTAGTATTTTATTAAAAAACGTTAGGTAACTCCGCCATTTAGTCCCTACTTTTTGATTAAATGCCAGTCCCAAGCCTGGTTGGGTTGCTAATTGATTTCCTACTTTTGTATCAATTAGCTACCCTTAAAGGAGGAGGGTATAAGCTTTTTTGTGAAATTTATATTACGTATTAGTTATAAAAAATATATTATTAATCAAATCTGAAATTCTTCCTAGAAATTATGTATTTTTAACAAATATAATTAATAGTATTTAAACATGATATATTAATAATTGTTTTAGTTATATAAAGTCAAACTGTCACCGCATTACTGTACAATGAAAATTGGTGGGTAATAATTTGTAATACTTCAATTTTACAAGTTATTTTAATGTGGGTTAGCTTTTTGTAATTGTTTTTTCCCCGCTCCAATTTTTTTGGTATTTTTCGGCAATACTTTTCCCGCCTTGCTTACTATTAAAAATCGTCTCCTAGTGATCGCGTGAACATAGCTTTTACTTTTGTTTTTTTACCTAATTTCTACATAATTTTCTGTGATCTTAAAAATTCAGTCAGGGGGGTTCGGGAGGAACAATGCCCCCCGGAGGAGAAAATTTATAATTTGAGGAGCTAAAATACACTAGAAATTTTAATTCCAAATGATAGTAATTACAAAATTTAAGGTTTTTTATAGCTATACTATACATAACATGTGTTTAAAACGTTAAAAAAAGATAATAGTGTTTTATAGTAGTTTTATTAAACATGTATGCCTTAACTACTGAATGGGATAATCGATTTGAAATTGAAAAACTAAGATAAATTGCCAATTTAAACTGCCCGCGTAGCAGGGAAATTTAAACTGCCCGCGTAGCGGGGGAATTTAAAGGTAATAAACGGGAAAATAACGTAATAAACATTTAGTTTAGGAAAATTTTTTAGTCCTTTTATAACACTTAAAAATTTTTCTTTGGGAGGCGAATTTGGGGGGGGGTGTCCCCGCCCGACTACCCCAAATTTAAGGGGGGGTGTCAGCAAAATCCGAAATTTTGGGGGGTATAACCCCCCCTGCCCACCTATGCGTGATAGATAACCTATGAACCCATGGGCCCAGGTACCGACAGTTTGATAAAAACTTACCACGGTGCGTAGAACTCCACCAGCCATACTTGATCGCTGTCGATGACTTTGGACTGGAAGTTTGAGGTTGTCAACTCGATCACGTCCGAGTCCCCGTCGTACAGAGCCAGCGCCGTGCAACATAACCCTTAAAAATAGATAAAAATGTAAAATAAATAAAAATAAAATACATTAAAAATTTTTTTTTTAAAAAATATTTCGGCGCCCTGTGCCGCACCCATGAAGCGCGATTAACCAAGGATTAACCAAGGATTAAGTATGGCAGACCTGTGCACTGCCCCCCGGGGTTTAAACAATTTCAAAATGGGGGGGCACGGGGGCAACTTTTTTGAAACTTGGGGCAATAAAACGGGGCGGGGCAAGCAGGGGGGAAAGAACGAAAAAGAGAAAAAAAGGGAGAAAAAAAGAGAAAAAAAGAAGGGAAAAGAGAAAAAATGGACAACAAAAGCGAAAATAAGGTAAAAATAGGTCTGAAATGGCTTAAAATACATTAAAATAGGCTAAAAAGTGCAAAAAATTGTGATTATGGCGTCATTATAGGTCAAAAATGGCGTCATAATTTTAGGGTACTTTTTCATTTTTTGGCGGGGGGGGGGCAATAAAACGGGGGGGGCAAATCCTCCCATAAAACGGGGGGGGGCATTTCCAGACCGTGCACAGGTCTGAGTATGGACGTCTTTTTTTCATGGACAAAAAAGAATCGGATAAAAAAGCTGATAAAAACTAACTTTAAACGCGGTTTTTGGACTTTTTGTCTTACAGCTTGTACAAATCAAGTTGCAAAACAAATGTTTTACAAATTGAAAAGTATTCATGCTGTTTTCACTAAGGTATCTTTATATAAATGTCAAATTTTAAAAATATTTGAAAAAAGTTAAATAGATAATATTGTTAATTTTTAATTTCGAAATAAAAAAATAAAATTAAAAAGACGAATTTTTATTTCGATTTTGCATTGGTTCACATTATTAATTTAAAGTTATAAAAATTTAATTCCTCTGTATGTTTGATTATGTTAAAAGTTTATTGTACATTATTAATTATTATTTAAAGGAATTGAGTCTTTTATTAATTTATATTATATTGTGTGTGCCAATGCAAAAGCCAACCAACAATCGTTGGTTAATCCTTGGTTAATCGTGCTTTACGAGTGCGGTTGCAGGTAACGGCATGCTAGAGAATGGGGTCCATATAAAAACCCCATGGACAAATTCCCCATAGGCCAAAATTCCCATAAACGTTACAAAATCCCCATAAAGTGGTGTAAATTCCCCATAAATATAATGCGTTTGCAATATTTCCGTTAAATTTTGACACTAGGAAAACACAAAATTTTATCATGATAAAATTTAGCTTGATTTTAGGGCTTTTCTTAGGCTTAGAAAAAAGTTAAAACATTTTTAATGATTTTATGATTAAAACTTAGTTTTTTTAACACATTTTAGTTTGCAAACTTATTTCTGATTTTTATGGGGAATTTGCACTACGTTATGGGGATTTTTGCCATGGGGATTTTACACTACTTTTATGGGGATTTTGCACGTCACCAGAGAATGTGGTGTGGTGGTGATCATTTGTATAGCCGGAGTTAAGATGTAAACTACTATTAGAAGCATAGGTGGGCAGGGAGGGTTGGGGTTATACTCCCCAGAAATTTCGAATATAGCCGACATCCCCCTCCTAAATTTTGGGGGTACGGGTACCCCGGTAACCCCCCCCCCTGAAATTTGGGGATCTCAGTACTAAAAACGCTGAAAATGGGGTATTTGAGGTTTACCCCAAAAAATTTTTGGGACACCCCCTCCCCAAATTTTGGGGTTCGGGTATACCTCACGCCCCCGAAATCCGGGATTATGATGATGAATATACCCCCACCCAACCTATGATTGGAAGAAACATAAGTTAATGATAGTGGATGAATTCACATAATCCATTATGTGAATCCATCCACTATCATTCACACAAATTTTATATGCAATGCGTTATCAAAATTAATTCGTGAATTGTGTATTAATTAAAACAATATTTCTAAAAGTCACTATTTTTGAGCTGGATATCTCAATTTTGAGTTTTATGGACTAAAAATGCCACTATTTGAAGAAATATTTGGAGATTAGATTTTATGTTTAACATTTAAGATTTTATGTTAAACATTTAAGATAATAAATAGATTGGTAAATATAGACTTTAATAAATACTTCCATCTGAATACAAATCAAACAAGGGGTCATTCCAAAAAGTTAAAGATAGAACACTGTAGAATTAATTGTAGAAAGCACAGTTTTTTTAATAGAGTCCCAAAAAAAATGGAACTCACTGAATGAAAAACAAGTTAATGCCAAAACATTGCATCTTTTTAAAAAATCTTTGCTTGAGATAACCAGATATGACTAAAAGAAGAGCTTTATATCTAAAGCCTTTAGTCATTTTTTTCTAGTAAGGCAGCCAGGTTTTCTCTGTGATAATATACAAAATGTTTCTATTTTGTTTTTTGTTTCTAACCATGTAGTGTAACTCAACTGGGTTGCACATTATGTACTTACTATAAACTATGTATAATTTTGTCATTTGTACTTTACTGGAAAATAAATCTTAAATCTTAAATCTTAAATCTTATGTTATCAAGGAAGATGCTCTAAATTTTTGACTGTATGCTGCCAATTTTAACTATTATTCAATATATTTTCGGATTTACAAAAATATTGCGGTTTTAATTTTTTGGGCTGACCTATTTATTAAGCTTGATTTTTATTTTTGTTTAGGCTTAGAAAAAATAAGTTTATTTCGGCTTTTTAAACTAAGAAAATATTTGTCCATATTTTCGGTGGACCATTTAATAATGGAATTGTAATTTTTTTTGAGTTCTCCAAACTTGTAGAAGCAATAATAAGCCCTACCTAGTTTTTAATTTCGTTTGTAGGTTCACAAAAAAATTTTGCTGTTGTAACCAGCAAATAAATAGATATTTAAAATAAACGTCATTTTTGACTATAAATACTCAATCAGCGCAGCACCTATTATACCAGTAGGGTTTTTCAAAACAAACCACAGGTGGGCCAAGGAGCGGATTAAAGGTAAACCTAACGTGGCTGCAACAGTTGCTCGTTGGAATAAAAAAATTCCCCCATTAAAATCACTAAAATCACAAGAATCTGAAGCAACTTTAACAAACAAATCGAATATGACTGCCTGATAAAGTGACGTCACGTCAGATTTTCCTGATTCGAATGGTTACTTAATAGGGGATCTAATGAACAACTGTTGCAGTCATGTTGGGTTTACCTTTAGTTAAGGTTACACTGATGAGGGTATTTAACTTAAATTGGGCCAGCCTACGTAAATTTCGGCCACTGGGTGTTATTTACTATTATGCGCAAAAGTTATGAAATGAACCAACTGGATATAGCTAGTTAGATAACTTTAAGATCTAACTTATTTAACCATACAGATCTATCTTAGTTATCCCTCATTATTTAGCACATAACAAAAATAACAGCCGGTGGCCGCAATTAAGGCTGGCCAAATTTAAGTCTGTTACCCTGTATTGCTGAAAAAATTTAAAATTTAAGTCATCCGCATAACCCAATAAATAAATAAAAACCAAAAAAAAACACATTTGCTTAAATTTTGAGTTTTATTTAGACAGGTTAGGAGAAAAGATTAGAGATTTCGCGTGCTGAAAAGAAGTTTATCCTGATGATATATTTTTAATTTAAATGCACAAAAAAAGAATCAAAACATAAATTTTAAATTAAAAAAATAGATAAAAAAATTCTATAAACATACATACCCAAAAATAACAATATTCGTTTCATCTTCGGCTTTTTCAGCTGAACTTCTCACTAATGACACAATTAAATTTAGCGGG
>JASAMX010006791.1:0-36567 GCA_030248175.1 Microlaimidae sp. YZB2_3
TTTTTTGCTCTTGGATTAAAATTTTTTTGCTTTTGATAATTTTTAAGATTTGGCTCAAAAAACTACTGTCTAATAGTGTTGTGATAGGCCAAAAATCTAAGAAGGTAATTAAGTAGGTAGTTAACTACTTTAAAAATTATAAGTAGGTAGTTAAGTAGTTAAATAAGATTCCCAGTAAGTAGTAAATAGGTAGTTAACTACTTAAAAATTTTAAACTAGGTAGTTAAGAAGTAAGTAGTTAAGTAGGTAGTTAAGTAAGAAATTTTTTAGCTAAATATATACTTATATTAAAATCTTAGTGAAAATAACAATTCTAATTCTTAATATAAAAAATAATTTAAAAAATTTATTTAATAATTAAATATTTCCATATTTTTTATTAATTTTTTGCTAGTTATTTACGTTAGAAAACAAAATATTAGAACTGCTAGACAGTTGAGATATAATACAAAAAAAACTCAGGGAAGTTTTTTTACATGAAAAAATTAATTTATTTTGAAAGTTAACTCAAAAAGCTAAACTTAATAACCCACTGGGGCCAAATTTAAAAAAAGAGCCCATATTAACATTGTTTGTCTCATTTATAATCATCTTGTTAAACAATGGGAAGCGGGAGAGTGCAAATTTTGTTTAAAAGGGCGTGGTGCAAAATCAAAATTTTGGCTTTGATTTTGATGTTTTTTGTGGAAAACTTGCGCCCCCCCACAAATACCCCACACAGATTTTTTAAAGAAAATAATTCTCCAGTGGTTTAGAAGTTATGGTATCCCCTTTCCCCCCAAAAACTGCGTTTTTCTTATATTTTTGTATGTCAAAACTTGCTCAATGGGCATAACTATTTAAGCTACAAATTACACATTGAAAAAGCCTCTATCTACTTTCTACTTTAATTGGATTCCTTGATCGTTAAGATTGGTGCAGTATTTGCTGAGATATTAGTTTTTCCCCGACAAAACACCCGGGGATTTTTTTTGTTATAAAATAATACCGAAGTGGAGGGCAAAAATGATCGACAAAAACTTCATCAAAATTGCTGTCGTTTGGTTTTTTTTTTTTAGCAAAATAGTCGCTGAAATTTTTTGTGCTAGAAAGCTACATCCTCACAAATACAGCACCAAACTTAATTATTTAAGCAATCGAATTAAAGCAGAAGTAGTCGCTTTTTTCAGTGCATAATTGTAACTTATACCTATTGAGCAATCCTTCACGTACAGAATTATCGAAAAAACACCCATTTTCTGTGAGGTTATAAGTTCTGAAAAACCATGAGATATTTTGTCTGCAAAATTTTTTTGCGAGCTATTGGGGACAGGAAAGGAGTAAAAATTCGAAAGACAAAAAGTTTAACTCCTCTTCACCTTTAATAAAAAACAAGAGTTTATAACTGACCCCTAGTTTCGCTATTCATTTTATTACAAAATTATATTTGTGTTTCAACAACTTTTTCTTAACTTAAAACAATTTTAAACTGTATATCGGATTCACAATAAAATACGATCAATCCATTTTCTGAAAAAAATCTAATTTTTTTGCTTTTCTCCGTTTAAAAACTTCAATAAAAAATAACCCTTTTTACACTAGATTAAATAAAAACCCAACAGATTTTTGTTTTATTTTAACTAAAAGAAGTAATCAAAGATAGTCTAATTATGATTTATTTCCAACCATTTATTTTATGATGTATTTTTTAAAAAAATTTAATTAAATCATTACTACAATCTGAATTGGGTTCATAAATTGTAAAGCACTGTGTGTATAAAATCGCTGTTGAGTGTCCAGATATGGATTTTTATTTGAAGACCTTCAGCACGTGCAAATTACTGTGGATTACGGGTGTCATTAGTACTAAAGCTAAAGCTAAAGTGCTTTAGCACTAAAGGGTTTTTTGGGCTTATTACTAAAGCTAA
Organism: Microlaimidae sp. YZB2_3; assembly: GCA_030248175.1. Classification (NCBI taxonomy): domain Eukaryota; kingdom Metazoa; phylum Nematoda; class Chromadorea; order Desmodorida; family Microlaimidae; species Microlaimidae sp. YZB2_3. The sequence continues at coordinate 1,908 of JASAMX010006791.1, forward strand.
GGCGCGGCTAAACTGAAATTCAGCTGGCAAAAGCTCGGCAAAAGGTATGGGCCCGGCAAAACGTTTAGCTTTTGCCAGGAAAATGAAAATTCACCCAAAAATGATTGGCCCAAAAATGACCAAGGAACGAAAAAAACAAGTGTGCACCAATCAAAAACATGATTATTTAATGAGATTTCTATCGATTAGTGGTAAAAGGGTATGATGGGGGTCGTTTAACCTCAAAATTTCGAACCTCCTGAGTTCTCAGAACAGTTTTTTTTTAATCTGGCTCCCCCTCCAGAAATTTAATCCGACACCTCTAAAGTATTTTGTTTTGAAAATCCACAAGACACCCTTACCCTCTTTTTGGAATTCAAAATTTTCCATACATCCTTCCCAGAATTTAAGATGCAATTTACCACCGTAACCAACCACCTTAACCCTTTCCCCTCACTCTTTGCTGCCTAAAAACTATGCTTATATAAACTTGAATATACTATATTTTTACTTTAAAAGAAACATGAATGAATATTTTAAACAATAATGCTAATTAAAGTGATTAAAACGAATTTTGGTTTTAGGGTACTTGGGTTTCATTTTTGTGGTCTAATAGCGTTGAAAATACTATTTTTTACTTTTTGAAGATTTTAGTTCAAGGCAATAAAATAATCATTACAATTCATAGGTAGTAAAGTGCGAGCTCAAAAAAAAGCTTAAAGATGGCGTTTCTGAGCCAACCAGGGCAGAAAACCACGGGTAGTAAGTTGGGGGGGGCAAATCCTCCAATAAAAAGGGGGTTAATGGTTGTCAGATTTAAAATTGTAAATTAAGCCTAAATAATATTTAGTATTATAAACTAAGGCTGATGCATAATCGATAAAACCTTTAATGGGTTACCCTAACTACGATGCAACAGACCTGGCACGGCTGGAAGCCCACCCCTAGGAGGATGCCCCCCCCCCCCCGCCAAAAAAGAAAAAGCACCCTAAATACCACTAACCCAAAACGCAAAAGAATACAACAGGACCAAACAGACGCACAACACATAGACTGGCGCATATACACGCTGACACACACACACACGAGATCTTGTATATATAGAAACAGATAAAAAAACAAGACCGCGTAAGCACACTCTTAACCACACTCACACACACAAACAAACACACACACACACACACACACACACACACACACACATACACAGACACACACACACACACACACACACATACACACACACACACACACACACACGTACACACACACACGTACACACGCACAAACAAGACTAACCCCACATACAATTAAGAATAAGCTTAATAGTAAACAACTAAGCAATACCAAAAACAAGAGGCCAGCAGTACAAAGTGATTGAATATTGATTAAATTTTGATTCACTGTAAAAATGTGAGTGTTAGAAAAATAGAGCAAAATTAAATTTTTTGCAATAAAAAAGAATATTATAGAGACTATAGTCTGCGTACCGAGCCACTAACGACTGAGTCAATTAATGTAGCAGCTAAGCAGAAACACACCAAAAGAGTATTTCGCCCTCAGAAATTTTTATTTTATAACATAATAAACCATTCAACCCTCCTCCTACACCTGAATTTAGACAGCGCTCCTGCTGGACAGGCACCAACCCTACATGCATCTGGCGAGTTAACTACCTACTAACTACCTACTTCAAAAAATAATATAATACAATATAACAAATATACAAATAGCAGAAATAGTAGCGAATAGCAGAAATAGTAGTGAATAGACATCAAATAGTATTCTTTAAACAATCAATATCTGCAACGCATATATACAAGAAAAATCAGCTTTTAAAAAACAAAATTACAGCATTATATATATATCCACTATTTCATACCAAAATTTATTTACCGCGCCTACTAACTAAACAAAAATCTACCTACTAACTAAGCCCAAAAAACTAACTAAAGCACTACTACTTTCAAACACAAATATAGAAATCCTAAATTTAAAAAATCCCTAAAATTCACACATTCACTGCCCCCTATACACAACCCAAAACCACACAACAAACACAATCAAACACACAAAAAAAAAAAAAAAAAAAAAAAAAAAAGAAAAAACAAAAAAACAATATAAAAAAAATATCAAAACAAAAACAAAAAACAAAAACCAAAAAACAACCAAACAAAAACCAAAAAACCCGGGGGGCACCCGGGGGGCATTTCCAGACCGTGCACAGGTCTGTTGCATTGTTAAGTTTAGGGTAAAAACTCAACATTAAAGATCTTTTTATCGATTATTGCATCAGGTCTTAGCTTTATATTTTAACAATATTATTTTTAGGCTTAATTTTACAATTTTAAATCTAAAGCAAAAAAACATTTAACCAGCATTTTTTATTAAAAAGAACGCTTACTGCATAATAAACTTTACAAAATACCCATATGAAATTGTAAAAATAAGATTATTTTCATATTAAGCACTTAGAAACTCAAAAAATACTTCAAAAAAGTAAAAAATCAGTATTTTCTAATGCTTAAACAAAAATAAGAAACACAAAAAAATAAAACCCCATGTTCATAGCACCCTAAAACCAAAATTCGTTTTAATCACTTTAATTAGCATTATTGTTTAAAATATTCACTCATGTTTCTTTTAAAGTAAAAATATAGTATATTCAAGTTTATATAAGCATAGTTTTTAGGCAGCAAAGAGTGAGGGAAAGGGTTAAGGTGGTTGGTTACCGGCGGTAAATTGCATCTTAAATTCTGGGAAGGATGTATGGAAAATTTTGAATTCCAAAAGAGGGTCAGGGTGTGTCTTGTGGATTTTCAAAACAAAATACTTTAGAGGTGTCGGATTAAATTTCTGGAGGGGAGCCAGATTAAAAAAAAAACTTTTCTGAAGAGAACTCAGGGAGGTTCAAAATTTTGAGGTTAAAGGACCCCATCATACCTTTCCACTTCATGGATAGAAATCTCATTAAATAATCATGTTTTTGATTGGTGCACACTGTTTTTTTGGTTCCTTGGTCATTTTTTGGGCCAATCATTTTTGGGTGAATTTTCATTTTCCTGGCAAAAGCTAACGTTTTGCCGGGCCCATACCTTTTGCCGAGCTTTTGCCAGCTAATTTCAGTTTAGCCGCGCGTTAGCTTTAGTAATAAGCCCAAAAAACCCTTTAGTACTAAAGCACTTTAGCTTTAGCTTTAGTACTAATGACACCCGTAATCCACAGTAATTTGCACGTGCTGAAGGTCTTCAATAAAAATCCATATCTGGACACTCAACAGCGATTTTATACACACAGTGCTTTACAATTTATGAACCCAATTCAAATTGTAGTAATGATTTAATTAAATTTTTTTTAAAAAATACGTCATAAAATAGATGGTTGAAATAAATCATAATTAGACTATCTTTGATTACTTCTTTTAGTTAAAATAGAACAAAAATCTGTTGGGTTTTTATTTAATCTAGTGTAAAAAGGGTTATTTTTTATTGAAGTTTTTAAACAGAAAAAAGCAAAAAAATTAGATTTTTTTAGAAATGGATTGATCATATTTATTGTGAATCCAATATACAGTTTAAAAATATTTAAGTTAAGAAAGTATTTGAAACCAATCATAATTTTGTAATAAAATGAATAGTGAACTAGGGGTCAGTTATAAACTCTTGTTTTTATTAAAGGTGAACTGAGGAGTTAAACTTTTTGTCTTCGATTTTTACTCCTTTCCTGTCCCCAATAGCTCACAAAAAATTTTTCAACAAAATATCTCCAGTGGTTCAGAAGTTATAACCTCACAAAAATGGTGTTTTTTGATAATTCTGTACGTGAAAGATTGCTCAATAGGTATAAGTTACAAATTATGCACTGAAAAAAGCGACTACTTTCTACTTTAATTCGATACCTTGATAATTAAGTTTGGTGCAGTATTTGTCAAGATATTGCGTTTCTAGCACAAAAAACCCACGACTATTTTGCTAAAAAAAAACCAAACGACGGCAGCAATTTGATGAAGTTTGTCGATCATTTTTGCCCTCACTTCGTATTTATAGCAAAAAAATCCCGGGTGTTTTGTTGGGGAAACGCAATATCTCCACAAATACTGCACCAATCTTAACGATCAAGGAATCAAATTAAAGTAGAAAGTAGATAGACGCTTTTTTAATGCATAATTTGTAACTTAAATCATTATACCCATTGAGCAAGCTTTCACATACAGAATTGTCAAAAAACGCCATTTTTTGGGGGAGAGGGGATCATAACTTCTAAACCACTGGAGATATTTTCTTTAAAAAATCTGTGTCGGCTATTGGGGGCAGGGGTAAAGTTTTCACAAAAAACATCAAAATCAAAGCCAAAATTTTGATTTTGCACCACGCCTTTAAACAAAATTTGCACTCTCCCGCTTTCATTGTTTAACAAGATGATATAAATGAGACAAACAATGTTAATATATCCTCTTTTTTTTAAACCCACCCCAAGTGGGTTATTAAGTTTAAGCTTTTGAGTTAACTTTAGAATAAATTAATTTTTTCATGTAAAAAACTTCCTGGATTTTAATTGTATTATATCTCAACTATCTAGCAGTCTTAAAAATATTTCTAACATAAATAACTAGCAAAAAATTAATAAAATATGGAAATATTTAATTATTAAATAAATGTGACAAAGTATTTTTTATATTAAGAATTAGAATTGTTAATTTCACTAAGATTTTAATATAAGTATATATTTAGCTAAAAAATTACTTACTTAACTACCTACTTAACTACTTACTACTTAACTACCTAGTTTAAAAATTTTAAGTAGTTAACTACCTACTTACTACCTACTTGTAATCTTATTTAACTACTTAACTACCTACTTATAATTTTAAAAGTAGTTAACTACCTACTTAACTACCTACTTTGATTTTTGGCCTATCACAACACTATTAGACAGTAGTTTTTGAGCCAAATCTTAAAAAAAAAACAAAAGCAAAAAAAATTTAATCCAAGAGCAAAAAAAATTGAAAAAGTTTGAAAAAAAACCGCACACATGAAGCCGGAGATTTAAATGATTTAAAACTAGCCTTGAAAAATGCTCTAAGAATAGAGCAGGAAAAAGGGGCGATTTTTCCCCGGGCTTATGTTTAGACAGAAAAGATGTGGACTAGGCTGAGATGGACATTAGGTGGATTATAGGAAATTTGCGTTTGGTTTGGGCTGCTGCTCACTAAATAAAAATTTCTACCATATGATAATGATTTGTTTATACATTGATCTAATCACACAGCATTGTTGCATGTTTTTTAGTTTGATGAAATGTCAATTTAAAAAATCATACTGACAGCAATCTTTGACAAGCGCGAAATCGCCACTTTTTCAATTAGAAGGTTATATTTGTATGTGTAAAAAACAACTATAAATTTGAAACAAAATTATATTTATAGTTGTAAAATATTTATAGTTGTATATTTATAGTTGTAAAAAACAACTATAAATATAAATTAAACATACGCCCGGGGAAAAATCGCCCCTTTTTCCTGCTCTGTTTTTAGAGCATTTTTCAAGATTAGTCTACCACTTTTTTTGAATTAAATTAAAAAAATAGCCTAATAAACTATAGTTTTAGCTGCGCAATGACATATATTTTTAAATAAAAAATAATAATAAGAAGAAGATGAATTTAAATTAAAAAATTTACCCACGTTGTTAAATTATAGTTAGTGCGGTTCAGTTGCGCTCCAGACAAAGTTTACTTACGTTCTCTAAATATAGTTGGCGCGATGCCGTGCGCCAAATAATAAGAAGATGATCAACATGAATTACAAAATTTACTCACGTTCTCTAAGTATAGTTGGCGCGGTGCCGTGGGTTAAATTGCAGTATGGCACCCCGCACCACCGATTATTACCGGCGCGTGGCGCTACCGCGCCACCGACGCTTATTATTATTTTTTAATAAATAAAAATTTTGAATTAATTTTGTCATCAGTAATGCAAGAATTAAAAAAAGTACTCTGTTGTTTTCTCCGTTTTCCGCGCGGTTGAAGCAGATGGCGCTGGAAACTGGTTCCGTTTCTGCCACCAATTAAAACTGGTCTGCTTTTTTGTGCGGTTTCTATGAGGGGCTGTTGGTTTTCTGCTCTGTACAATCCTTATTGTTGCCAAAAGGCTGCTATTGTGCGGTTGGGAGTTTTTATTTGTCTATTTTTCAAATTTTTTATTTTGATCAATAAATCGATAACAAGGACCTAAATGAAAAAAGTGCTTCCTAAGAAAGTTGCGTAATTCCTTCTTCTTTCTAATGAGTCCATGTTTATTTTTGATCAATCAGTAACGGGGTAGAAGTAAAATGAGGAATATCGCTTTTAAGGATGGAGCGTTGGAATAATAAGAAGAAGAAGAAGGAGAAGAAGAAGAAGAAGAAGAAGAAGAAGAAGGTTCTGAATTTCAAAATTTACCCACGTTCTCTATTTATGGTTGGCGCGGCGCCACGGGGCTAAATCGCCCCGTGGCGCTCCCGCGCCACCCATGATTTTGCAGGAACACATCCATACCCACACATAACCGCTCAAAAAAAGTTTCGAGAAACGTTTTGGACGTTTTGAGATTTTTAAAGATGTTTATTTTTTCATTTAAAGGTGGGGTGCTGAGTCAAACTTTTTGTGTCTTCAATTTTGACGATTTTTTGTCAAAAAACCTTAACCCTGCCACCAATAGCCCACAAAATTTTGGTAGCAATCATGGTAACTGTTTGATTTAGGTCTCCAGACATAAAAAAACGGTAATTAATGTACATTAAAGAAGAAAATCAGCTAATTGATATTAGTGCGTTTTTTTTTTCAATGCGCTGGGTAAATCTTGTTTTTGGCGTGACAAAATCATGCATTTTGTATGGGTTTCTCTTTTCTCAAAAAAATCACACAATCACACTTATTATTCGAATACTCAAAAGGCAATAATAATAATAATAACACACAATAATCGTTTTCCTTATAAACAGGCACACACCACCACCTGCTCTGTTTTTTTCGGTCACATCACAATACAAATAAGGATGAACCAAGGCGTTTGTAACAATTTTATCGCACAACATTTCACTACATAATATTATGTATTTGAAGGCATTGCGCAAAAAAATTAACTGATAAATAAGGGCGTTCTTTTACAATTTTACAGTCCAAAGGTTTTACAGTCCAAAGGTATCAAATTTTAACGTTTAGAATTTGGGTCAAATTGATCCCAAGTAGTTGTGGAGAGGAAGTGTTTTTTGGAAACATCAATGCTAACTCTGCAAAGGCGTTATTTAAAACATATTTCATAATTAGACGATTTGGGATTTTTTTAAGGATTAATAGAGTCAAAATGGACACTGACCGAAACCATCTCTTTTCCTACAAAACCTTTCACAAATAACAAAGTAAATTTTTAAAATAAAACGCACCACAAACAATAATTTGCCCAAAAAAATAGAAAATAATGATCCGAATTTTTCCCCCATAATACGTTATTAATTACTAGTTGAAATCAAAAATTTAAAACTAGCTACATAACTTTGGCATAACTGCATAACAGTGCCTTGGATCCTTTTTATAAAATACATTTGGCATATAAAATATTAATTTATGCTTTATTTTTAATACTTGGTTTTATATATTTTTTATGTTATATATTTCTGGTTTTAAATGTGTTAATGTGCATCTAGGGTCCAGCACAAAAGAGTCCCGGCACAAAAGAGTCCTGAAAAAAATCACAGCTGGCACAAAAGAGTCCTGGCACAAAAGAGTCCCGGCACAAAAGAGTCCTGGAGAAAATGAGTTCATGTGCCCAAGCGCTGCAAGCGCTGAGGTCGGCACAAAAGAGTCCTGGCATAAAATCAATTTTTCACAGCTAACATATAATGTTCACACCTCAGATGTTTTTCAGTTTTTTATTTGTTTTTTTTAATTAGCCCCTTAAGGTAGAACTTCACAGTTTTGACCACTTGGACTACAAGTCGCATATCATTATAAATATTAATTTTTGGCCGATAAAAGTGGAATGCTATAAAAAGTAAAGAATCTGTGCTATCCAGTGGTTATAAAAACATCACCGAAAAGTTTGTCCAGTTCGCAACAGATGTCCATAGATTCTACCTCTGAAAACCACAATAAGGCCTTTAAAAAAAAATTGATTCATTATTTTTGGGCGAAATTTTATAATAAATTAGGGAAATGTAGGGGGCAACTTTCAGAGGTGGTTTGGGTTCAAAACAATCTCTGGATTTTTTTTAAATTGCAAAAAAGACTTTTTTTACAGAAATATATAGTAAAAAAAATCCTGAAGTCCTTTTTTAATCGTTTATAATAAAAAATGGTAAAAGCCTATATCTAACTATTTCCAAACTTTCGTTTAAAAATAACGAATCATTTTTTTTTAATTTTCGTTTAATTTTTTTTTAATTGACGCCGAGAAAATACATTTTGAACCATTCCTTTAAAAGGTGATTTTAATTGGAAATCCCCATGGACCCAGTAGCCGTGTGTTTAGTACGTCGCGCTCGGATCCTCGGATCCATGGGTTCGAGTAGTCGCTCAACCATATTTTTAATGCCGAAAAAATTTTTTTTTATTTTTTAGCTTTTTAATTTAAAAAAATGTTTTATTATTTAAGATACGCTAAATAGAAAATAAAAAAATAGAATATTTTTGGTAATAAACTTTATTAATGTTTTGTATTTTTGACATGTATTTTATTGATGTTATTTGATGATTGTAGACGATAACGTTTTTTTACAGAAAAATGAATGTCAAAAATTGAATCAGCAGGTCAAACTACGTATAGTAAGATGTATTCAAAAAAATCTGTCGTCAAAAAAAAAACTGTGAAGTTCTACCTTAAGAGGTTGTGTGAAGAATTTTGCGGGTAAAAAATTAATGTTATTAATTACAAGAATTACTAATGCTAAATGTTTTATTTAAAATCCTTCTGATCATAATGCAATGCATATAAATACACAAGAAGAGCAAAACTATTGAGCACAACTCTAAATGACACAGATAACACCATAAAATACGCAGTAAGTAAGGTTAATATTCACTAAACACTAAAAAAATTTCTAGGGAAAAATAACAAAGCGATTTAAAAATGTTAAATACAATTATTTTACTGAAACGCTTTATTATTTATTTACAATAAAAATGTTGGTGATTAATTATTAGTTTTGTTTTTGATTAAAACTTATCATGGGTGGCGCAGGAGCGCCACCGGGCGATTTAGCCCCGTGGCGCCGCGCCAACCATAATTAGAGAACGTGGGTAAATTTTGAAATTCAGAACCTTCTTCTTCTTCTTCTTCTTCTTATTATTATTATTATTATTATTATTATTATTATTCCAACGCTCCATCCTTAAAAGCGATATTCCTCATTTGTTACTGATTCATCAAAAATAGACATGGGCTCATAAGAAAGAAGAAGGAATTACGCAACTTTCTTAGGAAGTACTTTTTTGATTTAGGTCCTTGTTATCGATTTATTGATCAAAATAAAAAATTTAAAAAATAGACAAATACAAACTCCCAACCGCACAATAACAGCCTTTTGGCAACAATAAGGATTGTACAGAGCAGACAACCAACATCCCCTCATAAAAACCGCACAAAAAAGCAGACCGGTTTTAATTGTGGCAGAAACGGAACAAGTTCCCAGCGCCATCTGCTTCAACCGCGCGGAAATCGGCGAAAACAACAGATTACTTTTTTAATTCTTGCATTACTGATGACAAAATTAATTCAAAGTTTTATTTATCAAAAAAAATATTAAGCGTCGGTGGCGCGGGAGCGCCACGTGCGGGGAGATAATTATCGGTGGTGCGAGGGTGCCACACTGCAATTTAACCCACCGCACCGCGCCAACTATACTTTGAGAACGTGAGTAAATTTTGTAATTCATTGTTCATCATCTTTTTTTTATTATTATTTTTACTTTAGACTTATAATTGCAATCATTGGCGCATGGCATCGCGCCAACTATATTTAGAGAACGTAGATAAACTTTGTCTGGAGCGCCACTGCACCGCACCAACTATGATTAAACAACGTGGGAAATTTAAATTCAGCATCTTCTGCTTATTGTTTTTTATTTAAAAAAGTATATCTCGGCAACGGAATGATTATAAACATATGTCATTGCGCAGCTAAAACTATAGTTTATTAGGCTATTTTTTTATTTTAATTCAAAAAAAGTGGTAGACTAGCCTTGAAAAATGCTCTAAGAATAGAGCAGGAAAAAAGGACCGATTTTTCCCCGTGCGTATGTTTGGACAGAAGAGATGTGGACTAGTCTGAGATGGACATTATGTGGACTATAGAAAATTTGCATTTGGTTTGGGCAGCTGCTCACTAAATAAAAATTTCTACCATATGGTAATGATTTGTTTATACATTGATCTAATCACACAGCACTGTTGCATTTTTTTAGTTTGATAAAATGTCAATTGAAAAAATTATACTCACAGCAATCTTTGACAAGCGCGAAATCGCCACTTTTTCAAATTTATAGTTGTTTCTTACACATACAAATATAGCCTTCAAATTGAAAAAGTGGCGATTTCGCACTTGTCAAAGATTGCTGCGAGTATAATTTCTTCAATTGACATTTTATCAAACTAAAAAAATGCAACAGTGCTGTGTGATTAGATCAACGTATAAACAAATCATTATCATATAATAGAAATTTTTATTTAGTGAGCAGCTGCCCAAACCAAATGCAAATTTTCTATAGTCCACATAATGTCCATCTCAGACTAGTCCACATCTTTTCTGTCTAAACATACGCCCGGGGAAAAATCGCCCCTTTTTCCTGCTCTATTCTTAGAGCATTTTTTAAGGCTATTTTGATTAGTCAATAATGACTCGTAAACGCAACTACTGCACATAATAAATTAAGCGTATAATTTTATGAAAATGCCCCCAGGTTTTAAGTTGCCGTTAAAATGTTAGCGGTCTTTCAAAGAAAAATTTTTAAATTTACAAAAACTTTTTAAATTCTTTTGAAGTCCAACACAAACGTTATTACATAGGAGACAATACATAGATACGTTCTTTAGGTACAAAAACGCAAAACCACATTAAAAATCTGAGTAACTATCTGGGTTTTTAACCACATAAAAAATCTGGGTAACTTTTTTCCAGCCCGCTAATGAAAGGATTAAAAAACCGTAATTATTGGATTTAAGATTTGTTTTCCGAAGAAAAAAATAGCAACTTTAAAAAATTATTTTTAGCTTTTAAAAAATTTTTTAAATTAACTGTTCGTCGTTACTTTAACACCAAGAGTCACAATCATTATAAAATCAACGTGACTCTTACTCATTTTGCTTCGAATATTTGTGTGCTAAAATATGAAAAGAGTCACAGTTACAAGTGTTTTACGACGCTTTTGACTTATATACAACAATTTTTGTTTTTACGCACACTCAGAATATTGGTCTCAATTGACGAAACTTGACCGCGTACTGCTGGCTTACGCTCATAACTTCTTATCAAAAAATTTTTTTAAAAATATTTCGTTATCTTTTATAAGTCTTTGAAGTGTAAAACGTAAATAAAACGTTTATGAAGGCATACTGCTCATGTATGAAAAAATGACTCAGAGTTATTGTTGTGAAAGTAAAAAACATAATGTATTGCTTTCTTAGTATTGTGCTTTTATTTGTCAGGAGTATTACATGCTTAAACGTACCGCATACCCAATTTCCGATCCTGACATTTCTCAACACCAGCTTATAAATAATACGCCACAAAATCCAAAATACATCTTCCTACTACACTTATTTCTTCTAATCTCCTATTATGACGCAATGATGGCATAGTTTTATTTGCGATTTCTTGCGTCCCGTGCCCCTCACATACATTCAAATCTCGTACGCGAGTCAATTACCGCGTGTAGCCATTCAGAGAGATGGGAATTGGGCACCCACCCAATCATCGCGAATCCCCTGAATCATTTCCAATATCCCGCCAAGAGGTATGAACACGTTGCTCCTTTTTGACTAGAGCAAATCACTCTCTCATTTTCTCAAACTGCCGAAAAGTTGTTTTGTTTCGCCAACACTTCTTCTCCCTTTTTCAAAAAAAAGGGAACGTTTTCATCTCTCAAAAAAACTTTTTTATTCCTAAAATACCGATAAAGAGTTTGAAACTCTTTTGCGGGTGAGAGAGTTAAAAAAACCGCACGGCCGGCAGAATTGGCAGTCCACAATATAAAAATGCTTTCGATTTTTTACATTTGTAGCATGTGTGTTACGCTTAACATCTTGTGCACGACAAAATAGTGGTCACCAAGTGCCATCTTCTTATTTAAGCTGTCAACTTTCAAGGTAATAATTAGCTTCAGCTTAAGGGGTTCACACTCAGCCCTGGCCTACATTCGACACTTTTTCCCACATTTGGCCTCTGGCTCACATTCAGCCTCTAGACTTACGATACACTATTTTCTGCCCTTACGGCTTAATAACCGCCACACTCCCACACATTTGGAGTCTACTAGGTTTAACAAACCCAGTACACACGTCTGAGCAGATATATCCATTCACATTCACGCTACCTTCACTTTTTAACGAGCCACATCCAGTTTATAATTACTCAATGCTCTTTTATTTTTACAAAAAGTTGAGTGTTTTTTTTTTTGTCTTCCTCCCATATGCACAAGCACACAAAATTGTCTTCGGACTTTTTGCCTGTTTCCTTTAGGCTCAAAAGCTGGTAAAAGGTTTTCTGTCATAATCCTTCCATTGTCACAGAGGTCACATTACAGGGGATCTCCGCCTTTCATTCCAATTTTCCAACCCTAAAAGTGTAACTTTACTTATAGCTGTGCCATAATTGGCTCTTTAAATACACTTGCGGCCTATAATACTAAAAAGTCCCGTTTCCTGTTTTTGGACTTGTGTTAGACCAAACCACTAGTTACCCCTTTTTTATTGGAAGTTAAAAAACACCTTCCATTTTTCAACGCTTTGCATACAAGTCCTGTTTGAGATTTATCACATAAATTACATTTTCTGTGAAGTAGAGTTCAACTCAAGTTGTCATTTACCACACATTTCATGTATTTCACGGAATGTTAATATGTGGCCGGATGAGGTCATGGTACCAAAATACCTGTCATCTTTAAACTCCTATGAGTTGGTATTAGCATTCCGGCTTTATTTGTCTATTTTGGGGCTGATTCCTATGAATCACGCTCAAATTTAGGCTTTAAAGCTTTTTACATTTAATATAAATAACACTATTTGGTACACCACGCATCCGTTCTATTCACGCAAATTATAATGCATTTGGTCACAGTTAAAAAGTTTGGCCTTTTTAAAACGTCACCAATTTTATATTGTGCATAAAATATACGTTCTGTATTAATATAGCATTTGCTCACAAACGCGTCGTTTCACCATAAGGAAAACAGAAACCCTCGGTTTTCTTTGTGCATTAGCTAGCACACTAATCGAAAGTACCAGCGGTTGTCAACAGTAAGGTCCTGCTATAACCAAGTTGAGCATTCATCTTCTTCCTCTTCTTTTTATTTAAAAAATAAAAACTTAATGCTAACACCACAATATGCCTGAAAACCTATTAACTGCTCAAAACAATCTAGCCTCCCATGGTGCTTATTTGTGAAACAAACCAAAACGTTGTTACTACGGCAAAATGAGCCATTGTTTGTATAAAGTATGTGTATCTGTGACTCATTTTAAATTTAAAACAGGGCACTTGTAACTACAGAATGATTCACAGTCACGTGTATTTTATAATAACAGTGGCTCATTTTGCCATAGTAACGACGATAATTTCTTTGCGTGGTACATTCCACGTCTACATATATCAAAAAAAGATCTGCTGCCAAATAGCATACTATTCTAGCTTTGGGGCCTTATTCCACTAGCGTGGAAACCTACATTCTTAAATGCAGGAATCAGCAGGATGTTGTCTCCCTATAGCGGCAGTTGGCTGCTAAACGGTTGCTAAAAGCCTTCTGTTCACTTGGTAGGATGTTTTCACCAACAACTGGTAACCAAATAGCAGTTAAAAGTCCTTGCTGGTATTACCGAGCTCAGAGAAGCGTCACTCAGTTCCGGTTACTCACGGCACAGCTATAGTCAATAACTGTATCGCAACTGTATCACCAGACCCATTAAAAAACCATCAAAAAGTCTACGCATTATATGTCGCTTATTAGCCATCTCTCAGCTCTTAACTTATTTATAAATCACACAACAATTGTATTATATATTTACTTCTCGTATATGTGCCTAAAAACAAGCGAGTTACGTTTATTTCATATGCAAATTTAATCTGACAAGTTTGCATTTTCTTGTTAATCTGGAATTACTACACGGCTTCAGTCCTATCCAAAATACACTACAAAATCTTATCCGCTACTTTCTGTGTCCGACCACCCTATCACAATTAAGACCACACTGTTCGGCTTACAGCTAACTTCAATTCTTAATTCATCATTATCATTTACTGTCAAAGCCACGTTCTGTATTAGCATAAGCTCTTATATGTCGCTTATTAGCCATTTCACGGCTCTCAACTTATTTATAAATCAAACAACAATAACCTTATAAATCTACTTTGTGTATATGTGTGTAAAAATAAGCAAGTTACGTTTTTGTCATATGCAAATTTAATTTGAGAAGTTTGAATTTTCTTCAAAATCTGGAATTACTCCACGACTTTAGTCCCATCTAAAATATACTACAAAATCTTAACAGTTACTTTCTGTGTCTCACCACATTAGCAAAATTAAGACCAAATTGTTTGGCTTACAGTTAACTTCAACTTCATTTCTTTATTCATCATATCATTTACTGTCAAAACCACACTCTGTATTAGCATAAGCTCTGTTATACACCATCCACATAAATTTCAAACAATACCTTATCTCAGCATTGCTAAACGTTAGGTTTGAATACAAAGCTAGCTGTCCCATATGCGATGTCACTTTATTAAAAGGTTTTTTAATAAAAATCTTTAATATTTTTGCGCAAAATATTTAATTCGTCAAAAGGTTGTTTTATACACCTTATCACCGCTCAATAGCTATAACGCAGCACTGTAATATGTATATCACAATCGTGACAGAGCCCTCATGCGAAAAAATGGCATTGACAATCTGCTTCGGTGGTCTTGCCAGGTACCAGCATTAACACTAACTAAACAGAGCTTATAGGCAGATGGGGCTCTTTCCGATTTGTGTGAGTGAATCTTGGTTGCTATCATTGGCACCGTTTTCGTCTTTTAGGCTATTACGGCCCCAGCTAACTTAAATGTGTTGGGCTGGGAACTGGGGCAATATTTTCTCCATGCAAATTCGGGAACCGCCATCTAGCCCTTTGCACTGTTTTAGTGGCGGTAATACCATTTTAGCATATTTGGCCCTGCTAACGTGCCCATAGCATTCCCCTTATATTAAACAATGAGGCATAGTTTTATGACATACTGCACACATCGACTTTGTCGTGCACACACATACCTTTTTATGCATGCATGCATGAATGCAGTTAACCAAAACGTTGTCCGTATTAAAAGTGCGTTCGTGAATAATTTTTAACATAAAGCTCTAAATCTTCTTCATCCCTGAGCTTACAATCCAACTTAGAACTAAACGTTCAACAATTAATTTGCCCAAACTTAATGTTATTAAAGTTAAGTTTATGCTGATATACCATGCATTTTTTACCTCATCCTGTCGTTTAAAATACATTTTTTACTAAATTCTTTTTCGTCTCACATCAAATTGTAAAATTTTCAACAAGTAATGATACATGCAAGATGAAATACATAAAAAAAGTATACAACGATTCTTGTTTTTACGCACACTCTGTATATTGGTCTGAACAAGCGATACTTGACCGCGTACTGCTGTCTTACGCTCATAACTTCTTATCAAAAAATTTTTATTTAAAATTTTTCGTTATTTTTCGTTTTAAAGTTTTTGAAGAGTAAAACGTAAATAAAAATGCAAAAATGCAAAATAAAAATGCATACTGCTCATGTATAAAAAAAGACTCAGAGTTAGTGATGTGAAAATAAGAAAATATAATGTATTGCTTTCTTAGTATCGTGCTTTTATTTGTCAGGAGTATTACATGCTTAAATGTAGCGCATACCCAATTTTCTATCCTGACATTTTTCAACACCAATTAATTTCTTCTAATCTCCTATTATGACGCAATGATGGAGTAGTTTTTTTGCGATTTTTTGGGTACCGTGCTCCCCACATACATTCAAATCTTGCACTCAGTCAATTACCGCGCGGAGCCATTCAAAGAGACGAGAATTGGGCCCCGACCCAATCATCAGGAATCCCCTGATTCCTATATCCTATCCTTCCGAAGCAATCAGCTGTTTATGATCATGTTTCTAACTGTATGCTCATGTCAACGTCTTCTGCAAAAAATTTTACTATTTTGTTTTATTCTGATAACGAGTTTTGCCTAAAGATCAAAGAAAGCATTGCAATCAAAGGCGTGAAACCTGTTCTTAATAATAATGTATCTAGCGCTCAGCTGTTTTTATTTTAACGCGCAAATGTAAATGAATTTTACGGTTTTGTTTTTAATGTTTTTTGCTGTAGCTTCTGTTTTATATTGTAATTATTTTTTGTAATAATTTCTGTAATATATTTTTTTAAGTTTTAAGATTGTTTTGTAATTTTTAGCATTTATTCAGTTTAATACGTTAATTTTAGGCTTATCATCTCCTTGTTTTTATTCTCACTATTTAAAATATTTTCGTAATTTTTTATCTTTTTAGTAATTTTGAAATTATCATATTTATTATTTTTTAGTATTAAAATATTTTTAAATGCCTTGGTTCTTTGTGTGTTTTATCTCATTATTGTAACAATTTTGTAACTCTAACTTTTTTTAGTATTTAGTGACATTTGTTTAGATTTTAATTGATGATTTGTTCTTTTTCTTTCTTTTTGAATCTAGAATGTTTTCATCCTTACAACATTGTTAGTGGGTACTGAGCTACCGGCTTTTGGCAATGACGCTTTATTCATTCTTTCTTGTTGAGTACCATTAAGTCCCCAAGAAAATAATCACCTGAATGGTCCGATTTTTGTTTCCAATATACCAAGATGAACATGTTGCTCCTTTTTTGACTAGAACAAGTTGCTGTGGGGGAATTGTCGTGCTGCTGTTGGTGCCACTCGCAATACTTTTATGATCTTTTATTCTTCTTGTTGTAGTACGATTTAAGTTCCCCAAGAACAAATCATTAGAATTGTTCCCCTGATTCGTTTCCAATATCCTACCAAGAGGTCTGAACATGTTGCTCCTTTTTGACTAGAACAAATCACTCTGTCTTTTTGCTGTGGGAGTGAATCGTCGTGTGGCGCTCCTGTGCCACCAATAATTCAATTATGTTTTTTTTATATTTTAAATAAAAAATAATAAAAAAAGAAGATGAACATAAATTAAAATATTTACCCACGTTGTTTAATTTACCCACTGTTTAATAACAGTTAGGTTATAGCACTGGGGCTAAATCGTCCTATAGTGCTTTCGCGCCACTTCAATTGAAATAAAAAATAAATATAATAAGAAGATGAACATTATTTAAATAAATTTGAAGCCTAACTGTAATCTTAAGCCTTAGCCTAAGCCTTTAATATCAGAAATATGGCACCCCCTAAAATCAACATCCACCAAAATAAAATCAGCTCCCACAAAAAAGTTTATACTAATAAAAAATTTTTTTAATTCTTTAAATTAAAAAGTGAACCAAAAATTTATTATCCATATATAGAACACCACGCAAAACAAACAAACAAAACCAACAGACACATAACAGACAAAAGCCCCCCACCAGCCCAACCACAACAGACCAAAACGAAAAAATTTATCCATATATAAACACCTAAATTCAAAACAATTTTTACAAATTAAAACGCAACAAGATCTACATATACAGATCATAATTAGCCCCCCACCCAGCCTAACGACAACAGACCAACATATACACCATCAAAAGCCATTTATAATTCGCCATGATTTGTAATTTTATTGTCTTTCTAGAAAATGTTTTATCGTTACTGATGATGAAAGAAGGTTACTGAGCAAAGCATATCTAAAGAGGCAGTAAGGGGCCATATCCCAAAGAGGAAGATGCCGGCGCCGACTTCATAACAAAGAGCTGGAACCCAACGCAAACAAACTCCAAACAAAAAAAAACCCACAAACAAAAAAAAAAAAAACCCACAACTCCCAAAAAGCAAAAACCAAAGCAGAGACGCAAACAAAAAAGCGCTCTTTTGATCGAATTAAGAGAGCGGAATAAACGTTTTAAGAAAAAAAAGAGACCAAAACCAAAAAAAAAAAACCCACAACTCCCAAAAACAAAAACAAGCAAACCAAACAAAAAAAACCACAAAAAAAGCAAACATCTGTTTATTCATCTGATCTGCACAGGATGCAAAGACCTTCCATGTGATACCCCGACCTGTGAAAAACAGAGAAAACGAGAGGACCGACTGTTGTTTTGTCAGTTTCTGTCACTTTGGGAAACTGCTGACTTCTGTCATTTGGCGTGTTCCAAACAAAACAACGAGCCAACAACACCCCAACTCAGAATACCGAATTTTTGGGCTTTGAATTCACAGATCTCCTAGATACTCACGATAGCCGACTTCGCCAGGTGGTCGAGAAAACCATGTGCATTGGGATCTTCCATCCTTTTCACAATTAAACGCGCAATGCGGGTTGTGAAGAGGAAGGACAGTCTTGGGACGGGGCTTATTTCAGGGAAACTGTGCTTAAGCAGCATGTGATTTCCATTTTTTAAAAAACCCTGAAAAATCTTGTAGATGCCTAGTGCTGACTTTTCTTCACTTATCGCGCACCCTGATGAAAGCTTTGGCGACGAATCGTTGCTCAAAGAAAATCAAATCGATTTTTCTTTGGGAAATGGTGAATGCGCGATCTTCCCTGATTTGAATGCTTGCGAACATCTCGGAGCGGTGGTAAAGGACAGAGTGGAGACTCTTATGTTGCAAAAGAAAAGGTGAAGGCAGGTATTCAAATAGTTTGTGAGAAACTCTGCTAAAAACCTAAACGAGCGGACGAAGTGCTTGCAGAAATCAAATATGATGCAGAACTCTTAAAGAACTTGTTAGAATCATACCCCAATAGATTAAACACAGTGGTGCAAGCTAACGGGTTAAGTACCAAATATTGAAACTATATCAGTAACTTTGTATTGAAATAAATAAACTTTTGGCGAAGACCGTTTTTCTTTACACCGATTCTGTCGAGCTCTAGGTAGGGGGGCTAACATTATGATACACCCTGTACAGTAAATACCTTAACCTGTTCCCTTAATTGCCTTTTCCTCGGCTACAACCATGAAACGTTCGTGCGACCTATGTCATATTTCCGTCATACCTAATTTTTTGCGCGAGTAGTGCCCAGTGAGCGAGCAAATTGAAATGGTTAAAGCGGTACGGTGGCAATATGCAGATTTTTGTCACGGATACAATGTATTACGTAGGATATTTCATTTTGTAAAAATTTGCATATTGCTACCATACAGCTTTAACCATTTCAATTCGCTCGCTCACTAGGCACTTTTCGCGCACAAAAATTTTGTATGACGGAAGTAAAACCTAGGTCATGCGAAGAGCTTACAGGGGTAAGGTTTACGTAAGACATTTGTCATACGAAAATACCACCACGTGAGACGAAGATTTCACCTTTGTCGTACGAAGGTCTCACGGTTGTATCGGTGGTAAAAGGCCATTAGGGGAACGGGTTAAACCATCTATATATTAGTTAAAATATTCACAAAAATGATAGCTATAATAAGGTGCCAAAAACACGAATTTTTAATTTTTGTATAGCTTTATCAATTTTTTGTATGGGAAATTAAAAAATTTAAGTCCTACGTTTTCATTAACGCGAATTGGAAAGTCTGGAATTATATCATTGTTCATTGTAAAAACTGAGGCAACAAATTTATTTAAAAATTCAGCCTTTTCATTTTCTTCATTTGCATAGTTAGTGTTATTTTTAACCAAAGATGGAACGGGTGTTTTACATTTAGGTTTTGAATTTACAACTTGTTGCTCTTTCTTTTCATAATAAACGTTTACTGCCGCTTCCTACTCGTGCTTAACGATATTGTAGTCACGTTTTTTATCAGGATTTCGCTCAGAAATTTTGTATATATAAAGTTTTTTCTTTGCTAGTTTTCCAATGTGTGCAGAAAAACGTTGTTTGGTAGTTGGTTTAGGGCATTTTGGAAAAAAAAGTTTCAATACAAAAACTAAGGGCGTCAGAAATAATTTGGGAAAAACGATTCCTATCAAAATTGCCTTCTGTTAATTTACATAAATTTTTACGTTCCAGCCAGTTAATTTTAGCAAGGTATGCCTTAATCACTTTATAGTCAGCTTTTTTAAAGTTCGGATAACGATTTTTTTGTGTTTTAGAAGCAGTTACTTTTGGAATATTAAGTATAAAATCAAATGTATTGTGATCACAAAAGCGCCAAATGGTTTTGTTACTGCAAGTGCTCGACTTAAGCCAGGATTCGTGCAAAGTACTAAGTCTAAACAACTTTTTTCTCATGTTTGCTCTTTAATTAATGGAATAGACAATTTTGGCTACAAGTATCAAGAAAGTAGCCATGGTTATGTTACCATGGTTATATATGTTACCATGGTTTTGAAGAGTGTCCTAGCATATAGCGGGGTAGTTAAAATCGCTGACATGATTAAAACATGATTTCTCAACATTAATGATGTAATTTATAAATGAACACAGTTTTTCCATATCATTTAAATTTAGTGCATTTACAAAAAGATTACAAATACAAACAAATCTATTTTTAATACTTGAATATAATTTTCATTGTATCAATGCTAACATGTTCAATAGTTTAGATTCCGGCACATTTATAGGTGAACTTTTACAAAAACGCACATTCCACAACCATTGCGGTTCCTATCAAATCAAAAATGTTGTAGTAGTTTAATTTTTGAATTAAAAAAGAGTTTGGTATTTCAGACAAAAGGAATGTTTCTGTAACAAATATAATATAATATGTCTCCTTAGATAGCAAGGTGGACAAAGAATTTTTTTAATTAAAGAGCAAGTATTGATTAGCTTACAACTTATATTGTTACTATGGTTGAATTATATCTGGCTGACGCTGAAAATTAGAATGCAGACATGAAGGAACCAATTACAAATGTGCGGTAATGACGTTTTTTTTTAAAAACAAATATGAACGCTGAATTTTTTTAAAATCTACCTTTTTACAAAATATACAAAAATTAGCCAATTTTAGCCAAAAAATATGAATTTAGGTTAGAAATTAAGTAATTTGATAAATAATTATTAAAACAAAGTTTTTAATCTTTGTTATTAATCCGCCTTAGTGAAAAGTTTTGAATATTTTTGTTGTTAAATAGTCGATTCAATACTGCAAATATTGCGGCCAGCTAGATTTTATTTGCCTATAGAATAATTTATGTCATTTAACAAACAATAGCAATATCTTTTACTAGCCAAATTTATTTTAAGTTTTAATTATTAGATTTATGATCCAAGTCTTTTTTATTACAAACTGTCTATTTAAAAGGGTCTGCGTTAGCCTGATTTACAATAAAATCTTTGGTATTTTCTCAGTGTTTTTATCATCATCGAACTGATAAAGCGACTTAAGGAAGACCCACAACAAAAACAAATTTACAATTTTCATTTGCTAGCTCTCGTTGATGAATTTTTTTATCAATGTAGGTCAAATCCTTTTTTAATAAAAGGAGGTGGGCACGTTTCCCGCTTAGAACGTTTGTTGGTGACAAGCTAAACTTAGATTTGTCAAGCACAGATTCTTCCAAGTCCTTCTCCTCATTAACTGCTTACGTGATTTGATTTTCATTGACCTTAGGGCATTGGCCAAGAAGATTTTTAACCAATACATCAAGTTGTTTTATGTTGATTTACAAGTTTTAAAATCCTTTTTGTGCAAAAATGGTGATTCGCTAGGCTTTATTGATTCTTGTATTAAAAGGTTTTTAAATAAGATTTTTAGTAGTAATTGTAAAAAAATTTCGGTTGCAAAAATACCTGTTAATGTTGTTTTACCCTATTTAGGACTCAGTTCTGTACGTATTCATGCTAAGCTCCGCAAGTTGTTTTATCGTCATTTTCCGCAGGTTCGTTTAAGAGTAATTTTTAAATCCACTAAACGTTTGTCTGATTGTTTTATATTAAAAACTAGTCTTAAAGAATTCTCTAAGAATAGAACAAAAAAAGGGGCGATTTTTCCTGGACGTATGTTCAGGCAGAAAAAATGTGGACTAGGCTGAGATGAACATTATGTGGACTATAGGAAATTTGCATTTGGTTTGGGCAGCTGCTCACTAAATAAAAGTTTCTACCATATCATAATGATTCGTTTATACATTGATCTAATCACACAGCACTGTTGCATTTTTGACTGTTTGACTTTCTGACTGTTGCATTTTTGACCGAAACCATCTCCTTTCCTAAAACACCTTACACAAACATGAAACCAACTTTTAAGCAAAAGAGCGCTAGACACATCTTTACAACTCAAAAAATACAAAATAATAAGCCAAAATTTTTTTTAATAGCCTTATTGATTTCATACTAGTTGAAATCTAAAATTAAAAACTTTGGCTGCATAATTTTGGTATAACTACAAAACACAACTTTGGCTCTTTTCTACAAAATATTATTATAATCATCTAAAATTGTTCACGGTCCGATACCGCCCTTTTATTAATGAACTCCCTCCTCCGTTTTAGTTATATTCACCGCTCAAAAATGACACAAAATACAAAAAAATATTTATTTTTTTCATTATTTTTTCGAAAATTTTTGTAGTTTAAAATCTATCTTTGGTAAATTTAAACTATTTTTACACGTATTTTACATATTACCCTTTTTATTTTTTTCTTGTTTTTGCGCATTGTTGATTTGAAAAAAAGTTGCTCCCTGTGCTTCCCCCTCCATTTTGGACATGTCATTAAACCCGTTATGCAGTACAATTATAGGCAAATTTTGATTAACAAAATTATAAACCAGAAAAAATTTATTTAACTTAAAATTTGGTTTTTCAAAGCGAGCGTTGTATGAAAATACAAGAATTAAAAGATTATGATTGTTATAATGCGCTCTAATTTTTTCAACATATAAGCAAAGTTATTTATGAGAATTCTTAGGATAAATTTAATAAAAACTTGAAAGTATTTACCTGGAATGTTTTCAACCAAGCAATTTTTATAAATTTAATTTTAAACAAGTCTACCAAAATAAACAACATCTATTTTTTTTTAAATTTAAACAATTAATTCTTCACAAAAGCTAACAAAATTTGCTAAAATATACGGATAGAACGGCACTGCATGTTAAAGATAGGAAGCAATATGGCCGACATTTGAAATGGGCAATGGAGTTGTCATGTGTACGAGATGTTTAAACAAAATTCGTCATTTTACGAAAAACTTATAAAGTACTTAGTAACACATAATCTACTAAAAAGATTAGTTACGTTTTTTTACTAATTGATTTAAGAGAGTAGAAGTACTGTGTGTTGCATTATGTCTTTATTGATATAACGTTGTTTATTAAATTTATACGCCTAACGTTATAATTCATTGTGCAGTTTTAGACTTTGGGTGGCGCGGGAGCGCCACGTAACGATTTAGCCCCGTGGCGCCGCGCCAACCATAATTAGAGAGCGTGGGTAAATTTTGAAATTCAGAACCTTCTTCTTTTTCTTCTTCTTCTTCTTCTTATTATTATTATTATTATTCCAACGCTCCATTCTTAAAAACGATATTCCTCATTCGTTACTGATTGATCAAAAATAAACATGGACTCATTAGAAAAAAGAAGGAATTACGCAATTTTCTTAGGAAGCACTTTTTTCATTTAGGTCCTTGTTATCGATTTATTGATCAAAATAAAAAAAATTAAAAAATAGACAAATAAAATCTCCCAACCGCACAATAACAGCCTTTTGGCAACAATAAGGATTGTACAGAGCAGACAACCAACATCCCCTCATAAAAACCGCACAAAAATAGCAGACCGGTTTTAATTGGTGGCAGAAATGGCACCAGTTCCCAGCGCCATCTGCTTCAACCGCGCGGAAAACGGCAAAAACAACAGACTACTTTTTTTAATTCTTGCATTACTGATGACAAAATTAATTCAAAGTTTTATTTATTAAAAAAAAATAATAAGCGTCGGTGGCGCGGGAGCGCCACGCGCCGGTAATCATCGGTGGTGCGGGGTGCTGACTGCAATTTAACCCACGGCACCGCGCCAACTATACTTAGAGAACGTGAGTAAATTTTGTTATTCATGTTCGTCATCTTATTATCATTATTAATATTTTTACTTTAAAAATTATAATTGGAATCATTGGCGCACGGCATCGCGCCAATTATATTTAGAGAACGTAGGTAAACTTTGTCTGGAGCGCAACTGCACCGCACTAACTATAATTAAACAACGTGGGTTAATTTTGTTATTTAAATTCATCTTCTTCTTATTATTATTTTTTATTTTATCTCGGCAACGGAATCATTATAAACATATGTCATTGCGTAGCTAAAACTATAGTTTATTTGGCTATTTTTTAATTTAATTCAAAAAAAGAGGTAGACTAGCCTTGAAAAATGCTAATAGAGCAGGAAAAAGGGGCGATTTTTCCCCGGGCGTATGTTTAGACAGAAAAGATGTGGACTGGTCTGAGATGGACATTATGTGGACTATAGAAAATTTGCATTTGGTTTGG
Organism: Microlaimidae sp. YZB2_3; assembly: GCA_030248175.1. Classification (NCBI taxonomy): domain Eukaryota; kingdom Metazoa; phylum Nematoda; class Chromadorea; order Desmodorida; family Microlaimidae; species Microlaimidae sp. YZB2_3. The sequence goes on from JASAMX010006791.1 coordinate 26,692, forward strand.
GCAGCTGCTCACTGGAAGAGAGAAATCCTACATGATTTCAGCGCACATTTTTAATAAACACTCTTCAATTGCTTGTCGTTGTTACCCGTCTTGGGCGCTTCCCACTGTTTGGTTTTATGGACCTGGGCTGGTACTCACCAACATTTGCCGTCTGGATTTTCAAAAACCTAGAAAATAAAGTTTAATAAAAGTTAAATAAATCAGAAAGAAATGTATTTTGCTAAATAAAAATACGAATACTAATAGAGCAAAAAAAATCTACTCTCTTAAAAGGGTTTGGTTATTTTAACGTAGAACTTAGAAAGCTTTTACAAATTTTTTAACGGAAAAGGATCCGCTCACTTAATTATTAACTTTTACTAATTTTCTATTTACTACAGGTCTATTAAAAAAATAGTGAAACTCTTCTCCTACGATAAAATTTCTCCGCTAAAACTCTTGTTTAACAATACATAGATGCAGGTTTACATGAAGCAAAAATTTAAAATACTCCACAGAATAAACAAGCATAATGATATAAAAATTCAAAACAATAGTTTTAACTTCCAGATTTAACTCTTATTTTAGTTATAGAGCTGCAAAAAGTTCCTCTTCCGCCAAATATTTTTTTATATTTTTTCCTATTTAACTATTTTAAGAGTGGAGAAAAAAATTATGATTTATGGTTACTTTACAAATATAAGATTTTTTTGATTAAAAGAAAAAACTATTTTTACCTCTGTCTATCCTCCCTTAATTTGGTTTGTCAACAAAAGTGCAGATTTCACATTTTTTTATAAAGAAATAATAAAGTGTTGCAAAAACTTCTACTCCTTAGCAGAAAATTTTACACACTTATAACTAGGGATTTAATGTCAGTGCACACACAAAAAACAGCTGCCATTTTATTTCCAAATAAATCATCAGCGCTTTTAAAGTTTTCTTTTAAGAAGGTATTTATAATTTCATTTTAGAAATTTCAAAAAATTTCTCATGTTTTGAACAAAATATCCAAACAATTTTGTTATATTTAAAACAAAAACAAATCAATCTTCACGTTATAAACTTTAAAACAGTCGGATTAAATTGGCGGAATCTTGTTTTTGTTTTAAAACAATCGAAATTGTTAACAATAAACATAAAAAAAGCAAAAAAATTAAGGTTGAAAGATTTCGAATTTAATTATACATACAATTTGATTATTTCGGTGGCACATATGTATATAATATATATAGTCAAACTAACAATAAAACCAGTGGTAAACCTAATTATAAACTAAAAAAACTGCCGCACAAGACAAAACTGTATGTTTAATATGTAAAGAGCAATTATCAATTTCTACAAGATTTTCCTAAGTTAATTTTACGAATTTTTTGTTAAATCCATTAATATTATAGCAACACTTTTTTCCATAATTATTTTGTTGATTTTATCAAAATGTGATTTACGACTTTTTTCAACGAATGATTAGGTCCACTTTTTAGAGAGTATAAAAATTACACCAAAAATTAGATGTATTTGATCGTAAAATGACAAGAGCATTCTAAAATAGCCAAACTACAAACTCAATAGTTTACTTTAAAATTTTAGCAAATATCATATTTACAAATAAAAATGCATGTGAACAATTAATATTAAATTGTTTAGACACAAACAAATATGTACGAATTGTCCAAATTTAGGAACAAATTACAAACTACCTGAAATTCTATTTCAAATCTTTTCCTTGCATTTTGTTTGCTTTCTAAAATGTGTGTTGTGGGCAATGGCTCGCAAGCAATTCCTATTGCTTGGCGATGTTGGCGTAGTCTTGCTCAAAAGCGTCAACCTTTTTTGCAGAGCCTGAACCTTTCTGTACATTAGAATCTATATCTTTCATAAAATTTTTTAAATTTTTTTTAATTTGAAAAGAGTTTATACAATATTTTTATAAATTTAGAACAAGAACGGACTGCTTCGATTTAATTTTGGACATATCTGTTCGTCTTTACAACTACAACCAAAAAACTAATAAAAAAACTGGTTTAACGTATAATTGTAAACTGTGAACTAAAAATATTTAATCAAAAAAAGTTATTGTTTAGACAAAATATTTTCTAACATAAATGAATTATGACAAAAACCCAAATTCAACATTATAAGCTATATACACAAACAAATGATTTTTTTTTTGAACCCGCTACACAGTTTTAAACGTTTTAATTAAGAAATAATAAAATACTCTAAAAATATTTTTAAGGCGACACTCTTCACGAAACCTTTAAAAAACAAGTAAAAAACTGTAAGAATTGGAAGACAGCTTAGGATTTAATGTCGATGGAGCTTTGGGAACTTGAAGCTGAAATTCGTAGCTAAAAATATGGAACCTGGAGTCGTAAGTTGGGAACTTGGAGCCGTCAGTGGGGAACTTGGATTCAGTCTAAAAGTGGGAGCTTGGAGCTTAAAATTAAAATCGCTAAAACGTTGACCTAAATTTAAGCGAAGACTAAATCTAACCCCAAACCTAGTTTTTCTTAAAGGCTCTAAGCTCCTATCGCTCGTGGCTCCAAGTTCCCAAAAATTTCCCATAGCTCCAAGTTCACTGCTTGTGGCTCTCAACACCCCGTAACCAGCTGAGATTAGCTGCACATACTATGTCAGCTGTAAAAAATTGATTTCATGCCAGGACTCTTTTGTGCCGATCTCAGTGCTGTCAACGCATGGGCGCTTAAACCCATTTTTTCTAGGACTTTTTTGTGCCGAGACTTTTTTGCTGGACTAAAGATTATTTATAGGGCTCATCTTACAAAATCTACTGCAACCGACTAAACTATATTTTTTCACATAATTGTTCTCTTCACAAAATGCTTCTATATAAAAATTTGAAATGAATGTTTTAAAATTATTTTTTAAGTTTTAAATAATTTTGCAGCCAGAACTTTAATAAAATCTACGTAGCTTTGCAATTAGTTTCAAAAGACAAATTTTAATCCTTGTTTTAAATCGATATCATATTTTACGAAATTACTGCTTGAATAAAAATTTTAGCTTTTACAATGTTAATTGAAAAACCAAAAATTATTTAGCACAATATGTTATGTTAAAGCACCTTCACATTGTAAAACATATAATCGGGTAGCATATTTTGTTAAGTGTAGGTTTAAACCTTAGTTTCCCTAAGCAGCCTAAGCAAAATCTTAAAATCAAGCTAAAATTTATAACAAACGAACAACAATATCAAAAAGAGGGGGAAAGAATGTCCCGGTTTTTAAGCGGGATAGTTTTTCCGGGTGGAAAAACTATACCGGATTTTTATAATAACATATCCATATTTGAAGCTATTAATTTTGTTATTAAAACACTTTCTAAACATAGCTATATCCGAATTGTAACTAGCTCACCTCTTAAATGTCGGTGAAAATATGTTGTCCAGTATTTAGATGTATATGTTTATCTTTCCTGCAAAAAATAATATTTTGGCTTTCCATTGACTAATTACTCTAACCAAAAAGTTTGATCTAATTCAAAGACAACCTTTTTTCAACTTTCAAAGTCCATAGGGCCTTCTTTTTGTGAAATTGTGTTGTCCAACCTAAAGATGTCCATGCGATTTTTTTAAAATTTCAACTCTTTATGATATTTACCTGTTTGTAAGCTTTGCAATGATATCTTATTTGGCAAAATTGTTTTTGTGGTTGGGGAGGAAGATCATTCCCTTCTTTAGTGAAAAAACGCTGTCCAGTATAAAGATGTCCATGTTTATGTTTAAAAAAAACATGATATTTTGGCTTTACATTTTCTAATTACTCTTACCAATAAGTTTAAGTTATATCAAAGACAAAAAATTCACCTGAATCCTTTGGGTGGTTAATGAGGAGTTAAGGAACACACAGACAGACAGACAGACAGACATTACGTCTATTTATATACAGATTTTCTCAATACCAAATAAATAAAACATTATTATTTTATTACTGCAGAATCCGAAACTGATGATTTACAATAACAAGAATACACAACAAAGAATATATCACTGTGTATTAAATTTCGTCTCTCTCTGTGCTGCGGTTTGACAGAAATTAACATATGAATGTCTAGTTGCCAATTAAAATTTTAAGTGAAATTTAGCCAAAAAATTTTGATGTAGGGTATCTTACTTAATCTCGGTCAGGCCTTAATTTCGGCCACCAATTTAGGGTGTTACAAAATTGGCTTATTTTTAAAACACAAAAAAACGAGCACAAAAGTAACTGGATGCATGTTAAATAAAGTGTTTTTGGTAAAAAATTTTATTTTTGTTAATCTGCATTGTCAACATTTTCATTAAAAAAAGTGGATTTTTTGTGATTTTTTTAATTTTCGCTTTTTGTTAAAACTGCATCAAATTTAAAACGAAGCACTTAAACCTAAACTTAAACTTAAACCTTAAAATATCTTCTGTTTAAGGCTCAAAATTGTTAGTTTTCATGTTTTGATATTTTCTTTAAAATCACTCTGCAATTTGCTTAACTAACTGCGCATTTTAAGATTCCGTTAATTTCACTCACCTTAAAATTTATGTGAAAGAACCTGCCGTTTTTTGCTGTTTTCAAATATCATCATACTACTATATTTATAAAGATTTTTTTTGCTTGTTTGATTTCTTTTGACGTTTTTTTAAGCCAAAAAAAATTTAACAAAAAATACAGATTATTAAAACTTTTTTTTCAGGTGTTGACATAATTATTTAAAGTCTTGCTAATAACTTTTAAAGTTTGCGAACAGGAACAAATTAAGTTATATGTACCAAGAACAACACCTAAGGATAAATTTGCAACCTTTAATAATTTTTATTGTTCGTTTTGGCAATAGTTATAGCCAGTTTTTTCAGGGTGGCCGAAGTTAATGGCTCGCGCCTTAACTTCAGCCACTATCAAAAAAATTTAAAATTCCACTGAACTTTAAGTGTAACAAAAATTTTAAAATTTTGTACTGGAATAACAAAAATAGCTATCGTTTGATTTTTGGAAATTGGAAATTGGAAAAACCAGAAAAAACTTTAAAAAAATAATAAAAAAGGTGGCCGAAAATAAGTCAGCTACCAGCTTAGAAAGTGTGTTTTATCATTGAATTTTCACTATATGTAATTAATGACAAGTCGTAAAATAATTAAATAGAATTGTGAGCATTTCCGTTTGATACCTTAAAATAAAATCCAATGTGTGCTTTTGCCAGTAAGGTTTCTGCCCGAAAACATCTTTCTCCGGCCAGAGCTCAGATCGTTCAAAAAGAAGGAAGCTTTAGACCTCCTTTCAAACAAATATTTTGTAGTTTATTCAACTTAAAAATGCTCTAACTTTTTCTATTCTTTTTTTAAGCGTTTTGTTGACGTTTTTAAAATATGTTTTAAATAATTTTTTAAGTTTCTAAAAAATTGCACAAAACAATTAGCTATTGCTTCAAAAATATTAGCTGTCTTGGGACCATCTTGTTTTGGGACCGTTGTGTGTCAGGATTGTCCTGTCTCGAGACTGTCTCTCTTCTGAAAACTCATCTAATTTCTCTTGTAAACTTTTTTTTCAAAATTCGCTATTTAAGCGCCAACACAACAAAAATTATTACATACTTTTTAATATAACTTTTATTGTGAACATGAAGCTAAAATTTTTAAAACACAAGAGTTATAGAAAACTAGTTGAAATAAATAAAATATATCGCAAAAACAATAAAGAAAACTTGTTATTGTCACACAAAAACAGCTGTAGAAAATTTGTCAACATAAAATCTAAATTAAAACTACCATAAAAACTCACACTTTAGTTTTACTAAAAATACTCCACAATCTTTTAATTAAACTTAAAATTTAAATACAATCGCAAACATTAAATTTCAATAAACGTGCATTAAAACTTGAAATCAAAATTCGTTATCTGCAGTTTCAACTTTCAATCAATAACATATAGTATTTGGGCTTTTTAACTGTACATTTTTAGCCGTAAAAAACGCTGGTTTCAATAAACTGGTAATTCCTACCTTCTTAGTGATAAATAGCAATTTTGAAAATTGTTAAAATTACCAAATTATTGGAATTATGATTATTTAAAAACACAATGCACTGACAAAAAAAGTTTTGAAATTGTTATTCAGTCATGAGATTATTTAAACAGATCACTTATTTATCGTTGGCATATCATCGTGTAGTTATCATCATGTTATCATCATGTTATATACATATCATCGTGTAGTTGTATTTGTTAAGTATAGGTTTAAAATACAAAAAAAAACAAAAAAACAACTATTTTTTAAATTTTATTTTTTTTCTTTTTGTACCCTCTTTTTCTGATTATAAACATTTTCGTGACAGTTATTGTAGTTAGTGTTGTAAAAAGATACTTTTATTCTACTTTTAAATTTTATTTACTTCTATTTTTACTCTGATTTGATTTTTGCAAATTCAATAACTTTTACTCTTACTCTTACTCGGTTTTTTTCCGCAATTACTTAAAATATTCTAAGTAAAATTTCATTTTTCAGGTAAAATTTAATATTTTAAGTAAAATTTCAAAATATTTTAACAAACCGTGTTTAAAAAAATTGTCTAATTTTATTCTTTATATAAACTTTAGGCAAATAAAACCAAACTGATCTCGATAAATTGCAGCATTGAATCTACTTTTTCAAACTAAAACGATTTAAAATTTTCAGCAAAAACGGTTTAATACTCAAAATTAAATACCAAAGTTTAATAATTATTTATTAATCTACTCAATTTGGAACAAAAATTTGTGTATAATTTTTTTAAAGAATAAAGTTAACTAATTTAACGTATATTTTGTGAAAAGGCGGAAATTAAAAAATTATGTGTTTTTGTTCGTTGTCTGCTCATGTTTCTCATACTACGAGGTCAGCCAGGTATAATTCAACAATAGCAAGAATACATGAAAATTGATTAATATTAATTAATTTTTATGTATTCTTGACATTAGTTCTTAATAAGCGTTTTTTTTATGGGTGGCGCATGAGCGCCACGGGGCGACTTAGCCCCGCGGTGCCGCGCCAAGCATTATTAGCGAACGTGGGTAAATTCTTCTTCTTCTTATTCTTCTTCTTCTTCTTATGATTATTATTATTATTCCAATGCTCAATCCTTAAAAGCGATATTTCTCATTCGTTACTGATCGATTATAAACATACATGGGCAATAAAAAAATAAACATGGGCTCATTAGAAAGAAGAAAGAAATACGCAACTTTCTTGGGCGCCACTTAAAAAATCAGCCCATTTTTAATCTTTGTTCTGCCTGATTCTCGAAACAATTTTTTTTTGTTTTATTTATGGTGGTGATTTTAGAATAGTGACGTGTCTACACCCACGCTTCAGAACCCCAGTCATTAAAAAAAAAACGAATTCTAGAGTTGCAACAGCTTATTTGCCTTTAAAACATGTTTTAAGCTATTTAATTTGTCTTTTAGAACGATTTCCATGGTTTTTAATAAATTTAAAAAAATGACAATGTAATCTAAAGTATACATTGGCGTGACAAGTGACAACGCGTTCCGTTCGCCTTTACATCGTTACATTGTTAATTGTCGCTGGGAGTGTGAACGTGTTGTCACTTGTCTTTTAAATGTGAGATAAGCTTTCAGGCTGGTACACACCGGAGTGGAAAGTGACAAACGATAGGTTCCACCCGATTTTAGATCATTACATACCGTCATTGTAGCTGCAGTGTGAGTGCGTCCTTTGAAACTTGCCACTCCAATGTAAACTAGCCCTTAGTGGTTATTTATAAAAATTAGCACACATATAAAGCAAAGGGGGTGCTAGAGAGCTTCAAAACATAGGATTCCAAGGACCTCAGGAGTATTGATAAAATTCTAACTATTCTCTGTTTTTTTTTAGCGATACTGGGAAAATTAGTACAAAAAAATTTTTTTGAGCTCTTATACCTTTTAAACGCGCCGCGATCAATATGCATCTCACGTTAAGGTTCCTAACTTTTGGCTACCTCCTGACAAAACTTGTTTTTTCAAAAATTTTGGGGGATTAGCCCCAACCCCCCCCCCAAATTTAGGGGCAATTTTTTCAGCCAAATTTCTAACTTTTTACAATATGGAACTTTACGTCTGAAAATTTTTGTGCAGATTAACCATACTCCCCTGAGCCTAAAAATATATAATTTGTTAGGGGTAACCTACCTGGGCCGGGTACCCCGAGAGGTTAAAGCGGGTCAATTTTACGATTTTTGCTAAAATTCTTTGTATGGGTTGTAGCAAGTGCGTATTTTGGAATCATGCTCAAAAACTGTTTGAGCCACAAATTTGAGACTGTGGGGATTTATGCTAAATTCTATGCTCTTTATTTTGGTTATAGTCAAAAAAAGTTTTATGCCCTAAGGCACTGCAATAGGTGACCACCAAAAATAAATTTTTTGACCCAGCCCTTTTACATAGGCGAGTAATATATCATTTTAACTTTCTCGGCGTGCTGATTTAATAAATATAAAAAAATTGCTCTAAATGGTCGGCTAACCAAAATACAGACCCTTTTGTACCCCCAAAAATTACTATGGGGTAAGTTTTAAAGCCGTGTGTATATTCGTTTAAAAGCTTTATACGTGCTGATTGCAAAAATTTTAATTTTAGGTTAAAATTTTTTATGGTTACATGCCCCAAATACCCCCAAATTTGAAAAAAAGGTATTTTTGTGATTTTTTTCTTATTTTAAATAATATGTTTATACTCATATTATTAAAGTTCTCGACTTAAAAAATATATAGTCTATTAAATTTTGTGCACTGGTTACCCAATTTTGCACCCATCTATGTACCCCCTAAAATACTCAAGAGGTGATTTTATTATAATACCGTCATGTTTGTACTCATATTAAAGCTCACGCTGATGTCAAAAAAATTATTTTTAACTCGATTTTCACAACCATTTTTACAACTCGTAATGTAGTTTTAATAATGTAGTGTATTTTATTGGAGAGAAACTTATTGGAGAAAAGCTTGTTAAAAAAGCAAAGTTTTTTTATAAGTACGAGATAAAAAATATCACGTGTTATGCTATCAGAAAAAACATGATTTTCCAAGTTTTTCCTGAAAATTTGAGCGAAATCGACTCGTTTAGTTTTTTATGGTGTAAAAGCGTGCGGTTTTTCTGATTTTTGCCAATTTTTTAACTCTGGGTTTAGGAAAATGAATTAAAACGCTCACTGCTCACCAAAACTTTTAAAGTGGACATATACAAATGACATTTATTTTTTTCGAATTTTTTTTCCGAAAACTGCTAAAAAATAATCTAAGCACCATATGCGATATCTTGTTTGTGTGAAACCAATTCTTAATCTTACAATAAGCTTCTGAACTTTAGGTTGGACTTATTTTTGTTTTAATTTTGTAATTTTATCGGCTCCTACCCGCCATAAGAAAGACGTATACAAATATAAAACTTTGGAAAAAAAAACAATCGAAAACAATTAGATTTGTAATTTCGGACTAGTTTTTCAATAGAACAGTCTTTTTTTAGTCAAATTGCATGGCAATACTATGACACATTTATTTTAAAAACTTGAAATTTTATGTCAAATACCGCTTGAGTTTTATTGTTACTTCGTTTTTTATTGTTTATTGTCGTTTTGTAGTGTAACTAAACATGATTTTACTTTAAAATTTTTTGTTTTAATAATACTAAGTATTTTACTGCGATTTTCCTTTTAAATTTATATTGCGATTTTAGTAGTAGCAACTAGTAAAAAGCAATGAAGAACAAATTTTATGTGATTTACCAAAACAAATGTTGATTCATGAAACCAAACCGTCAAAACAGTTAAACACATGCTTTTCCATGTTTTTCCAGATTTTTCTCGACAATCGGCCCGCAAAATAAGCCAAATTAAGTTCTCCGATTTTTTTATTCCCATACAAGTTCTAGCAAT